>JAOEHI010002866.1:0-11255 GCA_025447815.1 Percopsis transmontana
AGAAAGTGCCCTTCATGTTTGTTGCCAAAGCAGCCTGCGTTGGCACTACCATGCATTCTGCCAAACAAGTTTCCCCCTCTCTCCCTCCCCCCCTCTCTCTCTTCCCCTCTCTCTCTCTCTCGCTCCCTCCCTCTCTCTCTCCCCCTGTGCCGTATGGCACGGTGCCAGAGCCCAGACCCGTTCTCCATAGGCCAGCCGTGCACCGGGAGGCATCCGCTCTAGGGCTGATAAGTGGCGCGCGTGGACGCGGACGTGGCGCGCGGCGGGCAAGCGGAACTGCAGCGGCGAGTATTATAGTATCATAGTACACTATCGTAATAGTGGTGCTATGCACCGACAGTAGCGCCAGTCTGCAGCGAGTGGACCCGGAGCCGGCGCGTGGTGTGGTTTGGAATGAAAAATACCAACGATGCAGTGGAACCGGGGGATTCTCGCTCGCGTGCTCATCTGCTGGATCACCGTCGGCGTAAATGTGGCGGGAGTGACGGGATCCCAGCCAGGCATCCCTCTGTCCGTGTGAGTCCGCATAGCTTCTGCGCCCGCACCGCTTTAAGATTAAACTTTTACTCTTCAACACCGGCAGCGCGCCGAATCTGTTGTTTGCAAATGATGGGGAAAGCATGTGCATCTGTGCGTGAACGGAAGAAACCAGTAGCCCGATGGCGTGTAATTCAGCCTGCCTTTTTGCAATTGTGTGTGCTTTACCTTACATAGGTGCAATCCACAGAATCTAATCTAAAGATGTTTCTAAAGATTTTTAGGGAAATAAACGTTTGACGCGGGGACAACATGTAAAATCCAAAGACGTGCAGTTTCGGATTTCTAACTCAACGATCAATTTCGTTTTTGGTCATTACAGTTCAAATATCCCACATTAAACTTTTGTTGCTGCTAGATGTAGGCCTAGCTAAATTAAGAAAATGTCTTTTTTGCCAGAAAAAATGGAGGCTCCATCTTTTGTGGTCGGCTCAAACTGTTCATCAGCATAACCTTTGCAGATGTCATATGTGTAATATTTCTGAATCTTTTTTTTACTTTTTTATAGACCTACTTTAATAAAAGAACGATTTTCATTTAACTTTTTAAAGTGCTGAAACAGTAAGGCCCTATACGACTTTTAATTTACTACAAATCTATCATTACACTTTTGATCCTATTTCGTGGTTCCAAACTGTCTATGTACACTTTTTTTATCACACTTAGGCTACTTTTGAGTTCAAATACATTTCTTTCTGAAACAGTAAAATAGATAATAAACCATTATAATCTAAAAGCCATATCAAAGCCTATTTTGGCTTTGTGGCGGTTTTGAATCCAAATTAAATAAATAAATAAAATCCTCCATTGCTAGGACATTTTTTAAAGATCACAAATGAAATTAGATGAATTCCTTTTCCTAAAAATGCCCAATAGCCGTAAGTAAAGAAACATGCGTCTACAAGTTAAAACACCAACTTATGCGTCATTCCTGTCATATTTGTGTTTCAGCGTTAAACTCTGGGCATCAGCGTTTGGTGGAGAAATAAAATCGATTTCTGCTAAATATTCTGGATCCCAACTGTTGCAAAAGGTATAGTCTTTTCTTTTTTCCATACGCCTCACATATAGGACATGCTCATTCTCGCTCTCTCTCTCTCTCTCTCTCTCTCTCTCTCTCTCTCTCTCTCTCCCACGTTCTGTTCATATACACATTAGTGCAGCATTTTATTTTAATGGTGGCGGACACCTTTCGTTGTCTCATCTGAATACTGCATGATGTTCTAGAGGACCCAGGTGTGTATATGTTCTGTGTGTGTGTGTGTGTGTGTGTGTGCGTGTGCGTGTGCGTGTGCGCGCCCAGTGGATCCGGCCCATTAACCACGGCAGTGATTCCGTTCTCGTCTCGTCTCTCCAGTTACCTCTCTGGAGTCAAAAGCTTCAACCCCGGGATATGAAGGCGACATGGAGACAAATTGAATTGTGTGTGTGTGTGTGTGTGTGTGTGTGTGGGGGGGGGGGGGGTGAGATTGCGCACACGAGGCGAGGAAGAGGAGGGAGCAAAAACAAAGGAAACATGGACACGATTAACGCCTGGTTCACTGTTCGGCGCAGAAACTGGACTCCATCAATTTCCAATAACGTGGTTTACAATATTGCGGGCGTGTACCCCTCCCGCTTGATTGACGTCTCCCTGACTGTCCCATGTCAGTTGTTGTTGCACCTGTTAGGGGGGTAGAACTGACACCACTTCTTTACGAGTGGTTCTTTTGCATATATGCAGGAAATTGGCAGCATATAGCCCAATTTTAGGCTACTATTTTCTTATTTTTTTAATTTATTTATTTGGTTTTTTTGCGTTAAATGAGCATGAATGAAAAAACGTTGAAATTGGCTGTTTATCTGTTGTTTATGTATTGCGTGGTTGGCCTATATCTGTTGTTATGGCATAGATATTGCATTGCGATGTGGTACAGGTCGTGTGTTTTTTTTATTGTCTATTTCATTCAAGATTCAAGATTCAATTTTTATTGGTCACACACAAAGACAGAGCATGCAGCAATGGAAGCAATTCTTGTTCGTAGTGCACACTTAACTCTGCAGGCTACAGACTACTGCATGTGCAAACGTGTCCATAATAGAACCTGTCAGCCTGACTGCACAAATATGAAAAACACAACAAAAGATTGCGCTGAAAGTCTTAGTGCGCAATCTTTTGCTGTGTGCGAGTTACGCCACCCCGTCAAGATTTCTGCAGGACTGAGAAGTTAATATTTAAAAGGTTCTGTGGAAGATTTGTTGGCTATCCACTGACTGCAGTAGCCTTTCCCTACCCCGCTCTCTGATAATTAAGGCTAAAGCTATTTGATGTTGAATGACAAACGCGTAGCTACAGCAGGTGTTGTATTACAAAAAAAAAAAAACGTCCGTATCAAAGTGCCTGCAGACGCGTTTTCCCCTGCGTGAGCAATATTCGCCTGTTCATGGAGGCACGTCTATAGGGAACAGCGCCTCAGCCTGCGCAAACCACGTTGTCTGGGGAACCGCACTGACGGCTGATCAAGGCGCTCGTGCTCGTTAAGAGTACAATCAGTACAACGTTTTATGGTGAATTAGACGTGAATCCCCCCCCACACACACACACACACTCTTACTTCTACGGGGAAGAGCTATATAAGTGGGTCTACTCTGCAGGATGGCCGCTGGATTAATGATTATTCTGTTCGATAAACATGATCAGCGGTTTTGATGGATGGACAGGGGGGGGGGCAACCACGTTACCCCCGTGCGGGGTGGGAGTGGGTTGTTGGGGGGTCTCTGGGTGCTGAGACGAGGAGGACAGGCGTGAAATGAACTGTTCTGCTTCACCGCAAGTCCACAGCTCGTCCACACACCCTGGGTAATTTGTCGCCTCAGTATACCGTTGTGTGTGTGTGAGTGTGTGAGTGTGTGTGCGTGAGTGTGTGTGTGTGAGTGTGTGTGTGTGAGTGTGTGTGTGTGAAGTGGACGTCCCTAAACACGCGACAGGCCCCCCGCTTTGTTATTTTATTTTCTGCTTGTGTACGCTATACGCTAGGCGCGCGCGTGTGTGTGTGTGTGTGTGGGGGGGGGGGTATGTAATATTAAATTATTCTGCCGGCGTGTGTTCTCCCTGGGCGCGGGTCCTGTGTATCAGAAACATCAGCATTATGGGAGGTGTAGTTCATTATCCAGAACCGGCCGAGCTTGACACGTTATTATCTTGCTTATGTGCTTTGACTCCATTTCAATTACCTTCCAACCGTGCGTAGCCGTCTCGCGCCGCCCCGCCCCTCGGCCGCACGACCCCGCCACTTAAGCCAATCAGAAAGAGAGAAGGGGACGCTTGTCAAGCCAATAAGTAAGACAAGATAAAGGCTATCAATCACGCCCGCGGCGGAATACTTCTTATCAGCCGGCGAGCTGTGACTGTCGGGCGGCTCCGCTTAAACCAGCATGGTTTCACCCTCATCCGATGTGTATCGTAAAAGAAAAACTGCACACGCACATCACACGCATAGGCCTACAGGACGCCACAATGACCCAATGATGGCGTTTGCTGTATTTCTGTTCACAGGCCGACCCAGTAATATAAATCTGATCATTTTAGGCTACTGTGTTTGTGATGATTGGGACGAACACATATGGAAATTACCCCGCAGTCCCTTCTATAAGGCATCCGAGTGTAGGATTTAGGCCCATTGGTTGCCTGTGCCAAACAAAGGGTTTGTTTGCTGTGGTCGTTTTCAGAAATACAAGGAATTTGAAAAGTCCGTCAGAGTGGAGGAAATTGACGGCGTGAAGCTGGTAAAAAAGCTAGCCCTGAAGATGGAGGAAATGTTCCGGAAAAAAGCAGAGGCCACGAGGGTAGGTAAACGTAACGCTTGTTTAATTGTTGAACGATGAATTATTATGAATTAATTATTTTCCAAGATATTATAGAAATGTTCCCGCTTTTGGTATTCTGACAAAAACTACCAAAAAAGTGACGTATATAGCCCAGAGCCAACGGCAGTATAGCAGGCCTATAGCCTATAGGCTACTGTAGGCATACTGTCTCCGTGTAGTCAGTCGTTCTCAACAATAATCCCACATAGCGTTTTCCCCAGACACCAGGTGGGCTGGCACGGGAGAGGTCCATGGAACCCATTTTCATTTTTTCCCTCCCCAGTGACTGGTGGGAAATGATAACGTTTATCTGGGGGGGGCCTGACCTCTCCGCGCCGCCAGGACTTAGATTACAATTAATGACAGAACCTATAAACAACAAACTATACAGCGCGGCATATTGATTCAACACTATGTCTGAATGCTTTAACATTCAGAAAGGTGGATCACACTAAGGTCGTTCTGGAAATAAAGTCGTAAAATAAAGTTGGAAGCGAACAGGCAGTTATGTTGTAGAGTACTGTACCGTCGCAGCGGTGATGAAAATGCCCCAGTCATCGTTTTGCCCCAAATCGAAATGCACGTTACAAAATGAATGCGGTGACCCTCGGGAAACCTGTCATTCGGGCCTGTTGGTAAAGAAAAAAAGGCAAATGGTTTTCTATGTATAATTCTGAATCTATTTTTTATTATGATACCTTATAGTTTTTCATCGCTGCATTTGACCGTTTGGGCAATGCTGACGATTTCCAAATCGAAAACCAACAAGGAAGAAAAAAAAATTTAACCGGTGATGAAGTGTGCTGGCTCAATGCCCTCGGTGGTGTTTACATTGCAGTTGTTGTGACACTTATGACAGACCTTAATTAGCCTACCTGCCGGGTTGCAGAGGGCAAGGGCGACAGCTCGTTTAGCTCGCGTTTCTCCAAGACGGAACAGCCAAGCACATTTCACGGAGCTATATGGCGCGGATAAGGCATTGCTACCTGAAATCTTTCCCTGACCAGGCTAAACTATCAATCATTTCACAGCTACAGCCGAGAACTATACGGAACGTTATTGCTGCTGTAGGCTACTGAGGGAAAATTGTGTTTGAGGGCAACATTACAAATTTTGTTTTTACTGTCAACATTTTTACGCATTAGGGCCTATATATATTTCTTCTAAAAATATTTTTCACATGGATTTATAAAAATAATTCAGTGTCGAGTCGTTGTGGAGGCAGTAAGTCTTTCTGGGTGGAATGCCTGAAAAAGAGCCAATATTTTTCAAAGAACCTTTTTTTTTGTTGGAAAGACATTAGTCTATTAAACTGAACTACTACTCTACTAAACTAAATTCCCGATTGAAACTATTTTCGTGTAAACACACGAACATTAGCAGTCTTGGTGTAGAGCTGTTTTTTTTTAATAAATTTTTTTCTGAAATAAAAGTATATATTTTTTCCTTCAACTGTCCCTTTTCTCCTCCTTTCAGTATCTTGTGGAGGCAGCCGAGGAGGCACACCATCAGCACGAGGAGAACCCGGACTTGCAGGTGAACAAATAATAGAAGATATAATACAATGGAGAGGTCTACTACTCTGCTAAAACAATACAGTGAGATATCCTAGTAACAGGGGTGCTAAAAGTGGGGGTTAAGATCCTCTGAGGGGTTGCCAGATTTTTTTTGGGGGGGGTCGTGAGGTGATTCTTACCTTGAATTATGAAGTGTTATAACACACAAGTCAATAGGTCGTTATGAAAAACCTTTCTAATTATTTTATTGTTACAAAGAAATACCCACTTAGGCATTAGTAATTATTTTACACGATAATGCAGTAAAAACTAAAGCAGAGGTGTCACAGAAAAAGTTACGGTTATTATTATTAGTTCTAGAGGGTTGAGATAAATAGTGTGAAATCTAGGTAAAAACAGTGAAAGAGTTGGGTAATGAACAGTATAGGATCACTGTCCATATACATTTTCCGTGTCCTTCAGCTTTGTTAACTTTCACGGCGTTGATATACATCATATTTCTTTGTCAAGCAGTGCTGCATATTAACGGCCGCAGCGTCAAATGTGCCATAACTCACTCTGAATGATCGGAAGTTTAATCATAAGTCAATAGCAGCTCATGATGACTGCAGTGCTTAAACTGCAATAAACACATGGAACCTATCAGAACTGCGGTTATAGCCGCAGCACCCGAACTTGGGAAAGTGCTATAATCCGAGAGCAGCTCATTAGCCTAAATTGAGCAACGTGATATTTTGGGATTAGTTTCATAGTCCTTATAATACTTTCTTGGACTCTCGAAGTCTTTGCAATTTTGAGAGAAAAACTGGACGAAAATATTTTCTTTGGTATTAAATTAGGCCTACATAATATGCGTTCCCTCTATGTTTATGTGAGGTCTTCAGATCTCTCCTCACTGACCAACCATTGTCTTGCTCACAAGTCATTATTTAGCTGCTGGTATATTTGGCGCAGTGAGCTTCTATACTGCCTCTGCAGAGGGAATGCGGTACTTCTGTCATATAAAGAATGCACCCTCTCTCTCTCTCTCTCTCTCTCTCTCTCTCTCTCTCTCTCTCTCTCTCTCTCCCTCTCTGTCCCCCCGCTCTTTCTCTCGTTCTCTCGTTCTCTTCCCAGTAGACAAAGACAAATGAAACTGGTGCTCATGCATTGTTACACTTTTATGGCTTTGGATTGGAAACCCACTCAAGCTACAAAATACTAAAATAATGGCATCACTTTCTAGTTAATAGAAGCACTTAAATAATCTGAATACATTTCAGTCACATCATTGCCTGTCAGGTTCCCTGCCTGTCTTTCTTGACCAAGACAAAAAGTTTAGACTTCTTGACAAATAAAATGTTCATTTGTTTCTTCTGTGAACTTTATCTATCAAGTTCTTATATACTCGACAACTCTACGTTGCATAACTATTAACCACTTTGATGAGGTTTAAATGAGTTCTGGTGGCCAACTGCTTTTCCGGATTATAGGTTTTTGTTGCAAATATGCTGCATTCATTAGCAGTTCCCAGTTTTCCCCACATTAATTTTTTCTCAATTTATAGCACAAACATTGTTGAATTTCAATAATTAAATAAGAATAAATTATGATACGATGGCTGTAGCTATAGGAAATGTACACGTTTTGTTAATATAATGCTATTATTAATATTGTTATTTATTGTTGCAGCATATCGAGATTTTGGTCAAAACGTCGGGCCATATATTCGCACTTTACTTAGATTTATTCACACATTACGTGGAGGCATTGAAAAACAAAACAGATTTTAGCCACTACACCCACTTGTCATGTTAGGTCACGGTGTTAATCTATGCGGCGTAATGTAATCGCGATTCCCCGCCGTTTTAACGCGTCAGGTTTTCCACGTGTCTTCCCTTATCTCAGCTGTCGGCTGTAGGGGCGCGAGCTTGTTTTACGTGACTGCAGCGTGAAGTCCCAAGGGCGCGCGAATGATTTGGGACCGCGGGCGACAGTTACTTCTTTGCGTCGAACCGTTGTGGACGCAACGGACGTCGACGTGAATATTCTCCTGCGTTATAAGATTTCGAATTGAACGTTTTTTGAAATTTGGTCTCTTTACGCTTCTAGATAATTGTTTTGCCTTTTATAATAATTCTCACAATCAGCAAGAAGTTGAAACGTGGTCAAAAACAGGTTTCGTCTTTTTGTCAACATGTTGAGACCCGGGCCATGGCAATGTATTTGAACATGCAGTCCTGTTTAGTGTATTTATACACACCATCGCAACAATAGGCTATTGAACAAAATAAAAACAAAATGCGGGTCTTTTGTTTAAACTCGAACGAAAAACCTTTCACGGAAAAACATCGCGTAAATAACGTGCCCGCAATGATCAATCCTTCGTTTGTGCGGGCCTATCAACACGCGACGCCATCACTTCGGAGAGCCCCTGGTGGTTCCGACAGCTGCAGCGAGGGGGGGGGGGGTAGGCCTGCCCCCTGTTGTTGGCCGGTCGGCCGCTCCACCTCCGGCCAGGCCCGGTGTACCGCGGCGGGCCCCAGCCCCAGTCTGTGACGGGGCTGCAGATGACTGCGGCAGGGTGTCGCCGCAGTGGCTCCCCCGGCCTGCTCGGTACAGTAATAACCCGGGTGGTTGACGCGCCTCTCCACTCCCGCTGACTGTGCAGGTTCCCCATCTCTCCTCCACCGCCCCCCCTGCCCCCAGCCTCCTGCCTCGGCTCGTCGGAGAGGCGCTCAGGCGTGGTATGAGCTGTCAGAGGCTGCTTGATGGCGATGCTAGCGCGGCCTCCCCCGAGTAGGGTGGAGAGTCCATCACACACACACACACACACACACACACACACACACACACACACACACACCCCGCCCCTTCCCCGACGACGGCTCTTCCTCCTCTCACACTGACTCCTTCCCCTGGCAGTCTCGCACCGAGGCCCCGGCTATAGCCGTAATGGGGGCTGCTTAGACAGAATGAGCGCCCCTCCTCCTCTAACGGGTTCCGCAGAGGCGCTCAGTGAAGGGCAGGTCGATCGAGCTCCGCATCGGGCAGTTGAGGCGTTGCTGTATACGCCGGGGGAGGCCCGGGACCGCTGTGTACTGGGCCCGCTGCAGGTCGCTCTGCCCGGGTCTGTCTTGAACCCCAGCGGCGTGGATGCACTAAGCGGGGGGGGGGGGCTACGCCAACTGTCAGACCTTAACTGACGATCTTTATACAGCGTCTCTGTTTTAATGCACATTAATATACGCGGTAATACGAACACGTGGTAGGCTCAATCAATCAATCAATCAATCTTTAAAGGATGGGTTTCCATCATTTATAATGGTGCATAACGGAACCTCATTGATAGCTTTAGTATTTATTCAGAAACTCACCGCATCCCACTGAGCTTATAATGCAGTTAAAGGGGGCAACTGTTTAAGCCTTCAAGAACCATAATAGATCTGTTTTTAACATGGGAAACCGACAGCATATAGACAGAGATGTGTTCATATGTTTTAGTGAATATAAATAGTTCTTGCTTTTTAATGGATTTTGCTCCATGGTTACAGTGCAATCACGCTGGAAACAGGAAGTTATAAACCAAAAGTATCCTGTAGCAAATCTTTTTCTTCCCATCTAATAAAGACGTGACTAAAAGGAGATTTATCCTTTGATTTATCGATCCAATATTTATTATTTCACCCTATTTTGTGGTGTTGAAGCGTCGGGCTTCTGCCGATGCACCCCCGATACTGTACTCAAGGTGTTGGGAACATCTGTTGTTCTTCGCCTTCCCCAGTACGAGTACTTCAACGCCGTGCTCATCAACGAGGTGGACGAGGAGGGCAACAGCGTGGAGCTCGGCGGAGAGTTCATCCTGGAGCCCAACGACCATTTCAATAACCTGTCGGTCAACCTCAGTCTCAGTGTGGTACAGGTTCCCACCAACATGTATAATAAAGGTATGGGGGACAAACCAGGGTGGAAGAAGACAGTGTCTACTTTAGGAAAGGTACAGACACTAGTGGTGGAAAATGGGTCAAGTGAAAGGGATAGTAACGTATTACAACACTGATTGAGTAAAAGGATTTGGCAAGCATACTGAAGTGTCAAGTATACTGAAGTATCAAGTATACTGTACTCAAGTATAAATACTGAAGAATCAAGTATATTTTTTTTAAACATCACTTTCCTTTCAAAGGACAAGTCAAATTAAATTCAGTAAAACAAAATGGAAAACACAATGGCTCATA
Organism: Percopsis transmontana; assembly: GCA_025447815.1. Classification (NCBI taxonomy): domain Eukaryota; kingdom Metazoa; phylum Chordata; class Actinopteri; order Percopsiformes; family Percopsidae; genus Percopsis; species Percopsis transmontana. The sequence continues at coordinate 10,118 of JAOEHI010002866.1, forward strand.
TATCCATTATCTCTTGGTATAGATTCAAGAGGCCAGGTATAAGTTTAAGTACTGTTTAGTTTTGTTGTTTTTTGTTTAGTTTTAAGTAACAAACAATCAGAAATTGTAGTGAAGTAAAAGTATCCATGCAATAATATATGAAGTCTCTATACAAAACATATTGTATTTTTAAAATCCAGTGAAGTGAAGTTTTGAGTTAACAGAGTGATAAATACACGAGTAAAGTGAAAATACTCAACAACAAAAACACCAAAACGCACAGTTACAAAGTAAGAAAGCATTTGGACCCTCTTGACTTTACCCCACTGAGCTCGGCCCGCGGCTATACCGGCAAGATCACGGCCAGCATTATCGCTCATACGGTGGCATGAGCACATGAGTATTCATTGGCTAATGTGCTGGGAGGAGAGGAGAGATGAGGAAGAACGAGGAGGAGGAGCGCGAAGGAGCGAGGAGAAGTGAGAAACAGCGAGGAGGAGGGACGAGGAGGAGCGGGGAGGAAGGAGGAGCGAGAAGGAGCGAGGAGGAGTGAGAAGCAGCGAGGAGGAGGGACGAGGAGGAGCGGGGAGGAAGGAGGAGCGAGAAGGAGTGAGGAGGAGTGAGAAGCAGCGAGGAGGAGGGACGAGGAGGAGCGGGGAGGAAGGAGGAGCGAGAAGGAGCGAGGAGGAGAACCGCGTGGACAGGAGAGGCGGTCTCCCCTGTATCACTGTCTCAGGCTGGAGGTTCTGAGAGCCAGAGGAAGCGTTCAGAAAATGCGTTCAGGGTTCCCTCAGCGGAACTGAAGCTCGTGTGTGTGTGAGTGTGCGCTTGTGTGAGTGTGCGTGTGCGTGTGCGAGTGTGCGTGCGAGTGTGCGTGTGTGTGTGTGCGTGTGAGTGTGCGTGTGTGTGTGCGTGTGTGTGTGTGTGTGTGTGTGTGTGTGTGCACGAGGGGGTGGAGCTGTTCCTTCCATGTGTTCCTGTTTAATAGCGGCGCATGTCCCCTCTCCCCATGCGTGGCCCGGGTTCCTTTGTGTGGCGTAATGGACGCCGTATTGCTCTGTGTTCTCACCCCCCCCCCCCCCCCCCCCCCCCCCGGACCCGGGGGGGGGGGGGGGGGGGGGGCCGGGGCCACACGAAGCAAGGTGTGGGGGTGCGGGGT
>JAOEHI010002867.1:0-39329 GCA_025447815.1 Percopsis transmontana
AAGCAGGTTAACAAGATGGTTTTTAACAGGAAATGCCAGTAATATACGGGGCTGATAAGCTAAGAAAAAAGCACTTTATAACGACCCCCCCCCCCCCAGTCAACACAGGAAATATGAAAATTCATTAAATTAAATGAAAATTAAATGAACTGTTACCCTGGATACAGCAGCTTAGTGGATACAACAACTCAGTTTTGCTATTTTTAGCGGTTAGAAATTCAAACAACTCAGATTTAGCGGTGTAGCATAGACATTATACATAATGCAGGTTGCGGGATAGCAACTAAATGAAAATGAAATTTTTTTTAAATATGACAACTAAACATTTTGAAGAACAGCCACCCTTCATTTCCAGATGTTCTACAGTTTGTGTTCCCTTAAATCTTTGAGTTGTTGTACATGAAACAAGCACCTATCAGTGTCTTCTGAATGAGTATGCTTCAGTGAGACTATATGCTGTGAAAAGGCTGTGTGGCTTTGCCATATTCAGTAGATAAAACGTTGTTTTATATTAACAACCGGCTCCAGTAAAACAATAGGGCTCCAAGCAGAGTTTGTTATAGCCCCCCACCTCCAAACATCCTGATATTCCTGATCCTGTTAAAAGGCGTGTGTGTGTGCGTAAACATCTTACCTTGGCGTTTGTGATGCGTGGGAGCAAAGCCTGAACTGGAACTTGAGCTGGCTGGACTGGGCTGTTCTGACTAGAGAGAGAGAGAGAGAGAGAGAGAGAGAGAGAGAGAGAGAGAGCGAGAGCATTAATCAGATTATATGGAACAGACTTCTGCCAACGTGGAGGATGTAGATCAAGTCAGGTTTATTTGCACAGCAATGTTTACAGTCTTTCCAAAGCTACATTTAATACAGGAAATGAGCTGCACCTCTTGAACTGAAACTTTAATTGGACAAGGAAGAAAAAAGAAAAAAATAAGAAAAAAAACCCTTAACTACACCTTTAAATAAAAAGTAGGAAAAGAAATGGAAGTGGGAGATTTCCTCCTTTCATGGTTAGAAATTAGAAAAATAACTAACTTGTAAATAAAACGATTGTAGTCTGGATATAAAAGTAGATAGATTGGGTCACTGCCTTCCACAATGTGTCTGATTGGTCATGAAGTCATGACTCTAATGGCAGTAACACACATTCACAATGATTCTTAAGCAGCCTTTCCAGCAGTTGACAGTTCATGAGCAGCACAAAGGCAACAATGACAAGCAGTCTTCAACCTACCAACACTATATCTGCCCACTGTTGACTTTAACCTAAGAGAGAGCTATTAAGGCTTAGGCCCTTAAAAAATTTAAATACAAATTTATTATATTATCTATAGTTTTGCCAGGTGAGATAAATGTAGCTGGGAGAGCCTTTATTCATTCTAAGAATCAGGCTGTTCTTGTCAAATACGATCACTGTAGTGCTTTCATATCTGACAAATAAATCAAGAGAATTACTTGGCTGGAACGTCTGGAAACATCTTTCACGTGCTAATTGGCTTGTCTGATGCTGCTCATTTCCCACTGCAGACATGTCTAATCTAAGAAGCAATATTGCTGGCGTTATTGGCCATTATAGTTAGAGAGCTTAAACTGTCAGCATAACAAATTCATTCCTAAGAGAGTGTCTGTGTGTCTCACTAAAATAATAGCAATTTTGTCTGCATGTTCATCTGTGAGACATATACAAAAACACTTCCTTATTCCCCCCCCCCACCTATTACCTGGCATTAGCTGGGGAGAGCTGAAAACACAGAGCAAATGTGTCAACCATGTTCAGAGGGGCTAAAAAACAACAACAATAGTGATCTTACTTTACATGTGCGCCATTACAACAAAAGAAGCAGCTTTAGGCAATTAAATAGTTGGAAAATAGAGAGTTAACCCACAAAGTAGATTGGTATTTTGGGTATCCATACTGAAGTACTGAATTATCATCTAGTTAGCTAATTACATATGGTGGGAGGAAAAGCACATGTTGCAGCCGTAAGAGCCTGGCTTACATAGGAGGTGGGTGGGGGTGGGGGGGATTTAGTTTGTGGCTGACTTACTGATTTACTGGCCACTCTCCCAGGTACCGTGGCATTTTTAACACAGGCACAAACTGTAACGGTTCCTATAGAGCCAATCTACATACAGTATATATTACCATTAGGTTCCCCTTTCTACGGCTATTGCAGCTGTAAAGTTAAGGCAAGACTTAATATTTCCACATTTTCCATCTCTCATATAAATTTAAAACATTCTTTGACTCGAGCAGATGAGATATACAACCTACAATGTCTGAACCGGGAGGCTTAAGATACTAAAAGACAAAATCAAAAAAAATAGAACAAAATCTTCCAGCAAAATGTAGTTAATCCCATTTGGCGACTGTACCAAAAGGAAATTGGAAGAGGCCAGTCAAACTGAAATCGGAATCAGTTTGTTTACATTCCTCCGTGACGGGCAGGCGGAGGGAAGTACATCTGCATCATCCGAGCGGCCAGCCAGCTCACAGCCGCTTGGTCCGAGCACAAGGCAGTGATTTATGAGGTCAGGTTGAAATGTTTTTCAATTGATAACACCGACAGGCAGCCTTCTAAATGCGTCGCCTCCAAACAAGCCAGAGATTGTAGGAGGGAAAACCTACACTGGAATTATACTGCAGTTCAATGGGCAACCGTTTAAGCCTCCAAAAAAAAAGATAAATGTATATCTTGATCTCGATTCAGTTTCCTCGATACAGTAGGTGCAACAGATCAGCGTGCAAATCAAAAAGCCTTATGCTTCGCCTACCTAAACTCCCGGCAGGTAGACATCTTTGTTCTTAATAGCTGCCGCCACACGCAGACGGCCATCTTGCATCGTAGGGGCTATAACGAAAATACTACACATGCTCATCGTTTGCACTTGTTGACTGGATAAAGTCCTACAAGCTAGAAAATCTTGCCATCATTCCAGCCTCTCTTTCTCACACACAAACACACAGCACTAGTACACACAGAAACCTATATGGCTTATAAATAATAATATGAAAAAGGCAAAGTGGTGGTAAGATGTATGCAAGCGTCCTAATATTTCATAATACAGCTATAGAAAATAATTAGTTTTAACAAAAATTGGAGCCAACATACCAACTGCCGTATTGTGCTAGCCAATTAAACTTGGTGTAATTTATTTTTTTGTCGCTGGGTACTGACAGAGAGAATGAAAAGCTAAAAGGCACAAAACTGGGCACAGAAAGAAACTTGCGTCAAGGTCAAGTCATGGCGGGTGAGAGAGAGCTTATAAAGGAGGAAAGACATTAAAGAGAGAGGGAGTGAGTGATGGAAAGAGAGATCTGAAACCTGTCAGACAGTTTTAGTTAACAGCTACGTCGTCCCTGTGCAATTAGAAAGGGCCATTACCCCCCTTCTGTTTTTTTTTAAAAAGCCAATAAAAATGTGAGTTGAATATAAAGTTGCTGCGTAGTGTCCAGAATGAAGTCCAGCACTTTTTTCCTATCCATTTTACAACAATTTCCAGATGCCTAACCTGAATTAATCTAACCCTAACCAACCTAATTAAACTTTTACATAATTAATAATTGTACATTTAATCCTTAACCTTCATCTTATTGTAAACTTAACCAGACTTACCAAACCTAACCAGCTTTAATGTCTACACCTAGCTGGATATTGTCAAAATATGTGTAGGGGAAGCTTTAAAAATCAGCATGTGATGTTGATTTTTAAAAAGCTTTTTATTTTCTTCCCCTACCAGTATTTTGATATCTGTATGTTTTGTGTCAATAGTGCAAGTTTGTTCAATTGGATTAAGTGAACTTCATTTATGTAGGTTAAAATACTAAAATTATTTAGTGTAGAAGTCAGACAGATATATCAGAGGAATCAGTTACCAAATTAATGTATTTAATATCATTAAATAAACAAAACAATCTCCATCTATTCAATAGCTCTTAATTTTTCTAAAACTATTTAACCGCTGTAACTATTTAAAAAGTACCACTGCAGAGCTGGAATACAACCTACAGTCTACAGGAGTTCCAAGTGGAGCAGATTACATTACCAAATGTACGCTGTACAGAGGCTTTTCCAACCGAGCTCGAGAAAGGCAGTATTTACGAGTCCAGCGGGACAGCTTTTAATCATTCCTGTCTTCACGTAAAGACGCATGTTCCCCCCTTAGTGCAGTCAGAGAGACATCCCTTACATGAAATACCCACTCCAACAATCACCAAACTCAACCCCCAAAACCACAATGGCACCTGTGTGTAAGAGATCCCCCATGTTATCCCCTTGCTGCACTGTGTGTGTGTGTGTGTGTGTGTGAGAGTCGGGGGTTACAGACATAGAATTCCATTCAAGCTCCAGAGCAGCGTGAGCGCTCACAAATCAGGGGGCGAGATAATCGCATCTCTAGCTACATGGATATGGAGCCAGTCCATCTGTGGGCCAAGTCTGCCCGGCTGAGCTCTCTCTTACCCCAGGCACTGACACTGCAGCCACTGATACAATTTGCAGGCTTTCCCTCGCATTTAAAAAAGGGCCAATTTGCGGAGGTGGGGAGCGCCAAAGAATTCTTAGTACAGTATGAAGGCGATTACAGCTAGTATGAGAGATATGTGTGTGTGTGTGAGAGAGAGAGAGACAGATTAGCTGTAATTGCTCATTTCAGCACTTATTTTTTCTGTTAGGCTTAAAGATATACCCCTCGATTTGTATCCTAAAAAAAGAACATTTTTGTTTTGGTTTGAAACCCTGAGAGTGCACGCCGCCTCCACCTTTGGAGTGCCAAGTGTCTGGCACTCATCTCTTCTCCTCCCCCTATATAGTGCCTAGGCTCACGCCATTCTCTACCCCTCCCCCTACAGCGGGACACACTTACATGGATAGTTGTGCTTCAAAATAGAAACAGTCTAGGTGAGCAGGATAGTCTAGTGGTCTAGGTGTTGGACTTCCAGCCGGAAGGTCGTAGGTTCGTGCCCCAGAGTTGGCCTACCTGGCCAACCTGTAAGCATCCTTTAGCAAGATGCCTAACCCCTACCTGCTCCATGTAATAGCACTATGTAATTGTAAGTCACTTTGGATAAAAGCATCTGCTAAATGACCTAATTGGAATTATGGGGCAGAAATGTAGGGTTGGGGAGATTTCTTTTGGCTTTCCCGAAAACAAAAGCCAATCAGTGTAGCTTGCTAGGTTTTCCTGTCCAACTGACATAACACTGACAAGACAGACAGCAATATTCACTTTGGTGTGTCAAGTGTGTCTAAGTGTGTCAAAAACAGACAACAGGAGCACAGGGAATTGTTCCTGACATAAAAAATACAACTTCACTGTAAAGAGAGAGAGAAAGAGGAAGGGACGTGCGAGAAAACTTGAGGACATAAGGCAGAGGGACATCAATGGCCATCACCTCCCGCCAACTAACAACACACAGCTGGTCTATTGGTTTATGGGACAGCTTCTTCAGAGCGCCATAAATCTCATGACCACTCCGGATTTTTAGGGCTTTTGTCCTGCGTTGCCCAAAGCCACCGGAGCAGTCCTCTTCAAGGACAATAAACAGTCTTTAGTAGTCGTTTGCCCGCATCAATCTGGGCCTCCTCTCTAAGCTCCTGGCGCAGCCGTGTCCGTCACAAAGATAAATGTCGTCAGACTTGGCCCGGGTGACCGAGATTCTTTGGTTTCAGCGGGGGCTGAACAAACTGAGTACTTTTAATGTGAATTAAGGAGCCTTTCAGCTTGGCACTGTAGGTTAATCCAAACAAAAAGAAAGCCTTGTTTGAAGAGAGATGCCGGCATTCCAAAACACAAACGTACCATAAATTTGCCAGCGCTTTCTCACACTTGTTACAGTGAAGTGTTCCTAGAACAAGGTGACCAATAGTAGCCAGTAAAAAACAGGAACCTAGGAACCCCATGCCTATCACGCTTTGTTGTAAAATATGACACAGTAAATCCTGGGCCCAATCTGCCAAGTGAGCGGTGACACAATGACATATAGATACTCATAGTGCCTGCCTTTGTGATACCAGAGCGGTCGTTTGGACTGTTGAACATGAATGGGCTGATTTTCAACACGCTCTCACAGGTGACAAATCTCTCTGCTATGCCTACATCCTGAAGCTCGCACACACAAAAAAAGAAAAGTGGGGCTTCTCACGTGAACGCGCTGGACTGCTTTCCCTTCATGTCATCACCTACTCCCCATTTCCTCCCCTCATGCCGGTTCTATGCCAGCGCGGCAGCAGAGACGCCGGGATCAAACAAGCAGTCACATGAGATGTGTAAGTGGTGCTAGGGGCCAGGCTGGCCCAGGGCCACCGTGGTTGCTGGGGGCGGGGGGTGGGAGAGAGAGAGACCTGGCATTTGTCTCCACTTGCCCTGCACCCATCGTCCTCATTTACAATCCAACTTTCTAACAAACACATGTACGCCCTGAAGAGGAGGGCCGCAAAGTTACGTCAAAGCTTTAAAGGCCCCATATTGTTCCAACTGTCATTTTGGAAAGACTTTTCTCCCCCTCGAGCCGAACATTCAGTTGCAATTGGTGTTTTTTTGTTTTGTTTTTTTACATACACCAACTTGATTGGGGTATGTAATTATCTGATTGGGAGTGGGAGGATGTGTCAGAAATTATGTCATATCTGGAGCTAAATCTGACTTGGCTTGTTTTACACAATGCATTTTTCAGAGAGGACCGTTCCTTAAATTACATGTTACCCTTCAAACAACACAACTGGACAAACTAGTATTTTACGATAGGGGACCTTTAAGTACTTGAGTGTCGACATGACCATAGAATGCGCATAAAAGCAAAAAGTGACGAAAACCGTTGACAGGTGGACAATGAACTTTCTGCCTGAAGTGTCGAATGACTAGCCAGTTTCTTCTAACCAGCAACCTAAAAGATTAAAGGGGAACCTCTTTGCCATTCATTGCCTTCTCTCACTATTCTTGTCAGGTGTAATAAAACCATAAATCTTCCTTGTCTGCTATTTGGCTTTGAAACACCCCTCCTTTATAGGGATGTTCTTTACCAAATGTGTGAGGACCTGGCAACGCAGTAAAAAGCCTGTCACTTTACACAAAGGTCCATTAATGAGATAACGCATTTTACCCCTTTGATCTATTAATGCTAAGACACATGGAAATCCAAAACCTGCATTATTTGCATCTATTTTTGAAGGACTTCTAGGTCATAAAAATAATCCGTAGCCACAAGGAAACAGTTACAAGTACCTGGATCAAAAAAGCTCTTGTCTAGTTTCTGTTTGGCCACCCAGACAAAACCCATGTGAACACCCACTAGGTTTATAGGGTTCCCACCCCCCTCTAACAATCCAGCCAGCCAGGCCACAGTTAAAAGGAGGGTTTCTCCCTGTTGGTCATTTGATTTTTTACAGCCAAGCACGGATTGATTAGTGACAGATCCCATCGTAAAAAAAAAAAAAGGAATCCTCTTTCCAGCTTCACCCTGTTACTTCTAAACCATTTGAACACAAAAATCAGGAAGTCCAACAAGGTTAAGGGTGACAAAAAGACAAGATAACTGTTTATTTCTAATGGTAGGTCTTCAATTCAATCATACACTACACTGATATTCTTTCAGCTAAACCACTTTGTTTCCTGCCCTGATTAGTAAGACTTAAGTAAGTAAGTGTTTTTCCTCTGTGAATGCACCAAAACAACATTACAATGGGTCTTGACTTACGTCCGATTTGGTTGACATGTCCTCCATGTCTGAGTCAATGGGGTCTATGAGCTCCTGGAATGGCGGCAGCATGGGTCCTCTCCTGTGCTCGTCCGCGTCGCCATCCGCCCGCGATTTTCCCGGCCGCATCTGGGTTCTGTCCTTCAGCAGTTTTTTATCCAAGTGGTGGGCATCCAGCCCCAATGTCTGCTTCCCCGACATATCCGAAAAGCCCTTTTTACGCTTTTTGGTCACATGGTCGTCGCCCTCTGGGGCCGACGGGCGCTTGTTAAACCCCGTTCCGTGGGACAGCCCCTCGGCCCGCCGCTCCTTCGAAAAGGACTTGGGCTCCTTGAAGCCCATTTTAGGATTGACGTCTCGGAGTGGCTGGTTCTCTTTGGGTTTCCTGGTGGGTTCTTTGGGGGCTTTGCTGGATTCCCAGCCACAGTCTCTGAAGGCACTTTTGGGCTCTTTCAAGTCTTTTGGAGGCTTGTCCTTGGACGGTTTGTGGAGTTTAGCGATGCTGCTGTTGATGGTGCAGATGGTGGGGGCAGTGAGAGCGGTGGTGACGCTTCCTTTGGAGCTGTCCTGTGGAGGACAAAATGTTACAACTGATGCTAAAGCGCTTGAAACTCCACCGAAATGGAAAAATAAACCTTTTATTTCTTTGCTAATTATCATGTCTAGCTTTATAAATCGTGGAGAACCTATGAAAGGGGGTACAAACTATCTTAAAAATGTGTTCTAAAAAAGGAGGAAATCCCACTTAGGGGTAAGAGGTCAAATAGGAAGGGTCAAACACATAGACAGTATGTCATGTTGGTGTCTGGGGGTGGCACATAGTTGTAATAAGAGGGCTTACTTAACTCACAATAAACTCATTGAAGGAAACGAAAAAACGAAAAAACAAAGCCAATATCTTTGCGTTTCAAAGAAAAGGCCTCTTTTGGAGAGCACACACTCCATAATGACTCCTTTTTTGTGGGGCTGCATTACCCTCTGCACACTGTCATGTTAGTATTGATTTTGTTCGCCGCCGTAAACTTCCAGTAGATGGTGTCAAACGGGACACTTCCCAGACGACCAAGTGAGCAAAGGCTGTGCAGCCAGGGCACGGTCAAAGGAGCGATAGCACGGTCAAAGGAGCGATAATCCTCATTCTTTCACACAAGAGAGAGCTTGAACGCCACCCTGCCGCTTGGTTTTCATGCGCTAGGAAGGACCCTTTTTTGCACCGACGGCAACGCCAGAAAGGGTGTCCTCAGTCCCCCTGTCTGCGGGGCTTAAGTTGCAAACTCAGGACTTCTATTGTCCTGCGACGTCGGGAAAGGATGAAGGGCCCTTTCAAGGAGCCACGCATGCGCAAAAAAGGAGGAAGTGCGGATAGATGAGAAAATGCGCTAGGATCGTGGCTGCTCGCCCCCAGGTCATGCCTCTGGACCCCTTGTCAATATTTCATCAATGCAGTAAAGCCATTAACGCAGTCTAGACCGCAGGCGGTGTTATGACTTGGCCCAACCACCTCTAAAACCCTTTCATTTTGTCTATCTGCCCCTGACCTTTGAACCTCAGGATGTAAAGCTGCCAGTCCTACTCGCACACACAAAAAAAGAACTCCCTCCACTATTACTTCGCCGCGGGGGGAAATGCAACGTAAAAAAAGCTGTTTATCTCCTAGAGCTTTAGTACTCTGGAAGAGCCAAGCGGTGCTCAAGCTTTTCAGCATCACAACTATGATAGTAAGTGTCCTGAATGCGTGCAGGAGGCAAGAGAGCGGAACACTAGCTATGTGATAAATTTCCACAAGCAGCTGCAGCTGTAATATCAACAGGGGGAAGAAAAAAAAGTTTGTAGGCTAGTGGTTCTCAACGAAGTCGATTTTTAAATAAACTGGTTAATTTACTTTTAGTATCTGTATATATTTCCTGTTTTCAGTGGCGGTTATGGTTGTGTACTTTTTATTATTATTATAATTTTTTTTACAGCAAAAAATAGCAAGAGGGCCCCGGGTCAAAAACGATTGACAGACTTCCATTCAGTAAGTATGCAGGGGAAAAAATACAGCCATCAAATCATTAGAATTATGTCCTACTTAATAGCCTACTTAAAATTATATAACTTGTTACATGGCCAGAAATAATTACTTTACAGTAAAATAATGTCTTTGCTTGCCATAAGACATCAGAGGATGATCATTTAGGTGTGTGTGTGAGACCTCCAGCTCCAAAAGCAATTCATCAAACACAGTCATTGTTTAGATTTGTAACGGTTTCCATGTGCAACGGGTCTCCGTCGGTACCCGCTTCTTAAAAGGATACCATTGGAAGAAAAAAAAAGGGGGGGGGGAAAAACAACATGCAATTAAAGCAACATGCTAGTTAATTTCGTGTACCTGATTTACTGCTATGACATAGTATGTCAACGCTCCAAATAGTACATATGCAGGTAATTTTCATGCCGGACGCCAATTATGAATCTATGACCCGATGGGTCATTGGATTTTTCATTTGGACCAAATTATTTCTATCCAACCCCTTATTTCTTTCAACTCTACGCTGAAATGATTAATAGATGCACAGCCTATCTGTACAAGTCATTCGTCTGAATGGCAGTCAAATCATCTTTCTTATTTTCTTAAAGTTAAAATGGTTTGGGGTTTAAAAAGGTAGACTCCTCAATGTGACTCCTCACCCAGAACTCCAGACCACTGCCCCAGCTCCTCGTTTACATTTTCAAACACAACTGGACATTAAATTGAGGATGGCTCTATGGTGAGGGGTAGAGAATGGTATGCACCTATAGTAGAAGGAGGTGTAGAGTATGGAAAGTCATTTTTAAAACCACATTTTTGTGGTTTAAACCACACGGGCAACTCCCGACACAAATAAAGCAGTGTACCTTTAAAAATATGTGGAGATTAGGGCCGGGGACTTTAAAAGGAGAATAAGGTTTCTCAGGGATAGGTGGAGGTGGTGGCAGTGGAAATACACAGGGGGGAGGTTGAACCCTGAGCTGACCTTTGACCCGTGGAAGCTCTTGCTCTTCTTGGGGTCAGGGACCGAGGTTGAGGAGGTGGTCATGGAGCTGCTGGAGAGTGAGGGCAGCTTCAGGTGCTGGCCAAACAGCGAGGTAGACCCCTCCTGCATTACCATTACCTGCCAGAGGGGGCAACAGCCATACATCAGCAGCCCCGTAAAACGGCAATATTCTGCCTCATTAAAATGACCCCCCCCCCCCCCTACTAATGTTGCAAAACAAAAAAACAGCAAGGACAGGACCATGCACATTAACAGTTAAACTATAAACGGTGGTAATGATTCATTTTTGTGAGAAACTCTGAACTACACAACTGAAAATGGATATGTCAGGGTTGGCCTTGTGACATATTCAAATTAACCATTTTTTACAGTCATATATACAGTATATTCTCATGTGGTTTAGACGAAAATTGAAGAGCCTGCTTTTGTTGTATTGTAAAGACTAAGGAAGGCTAATGGATTAAGGCGGTGGCAACTTCCATGCCAAGATCAGCACCATGTCCACAAAGCACGTATTCAAACACTTCAAATAGACTGTTATTACTGGAATCCCTCACAGACAGCCACTGCGTTGCTAACGCGATGGCTAGCGCATGGCAGTGGGGGAAAAGACAACATGTCAGCTTCAACGAATCTAGAGTTTAGTGCAGGGTTGTGGCATAGCCGCGGTCCGTGAAGATTGTTCAAGTCAGTAAGAACACGAAAAGGCCGACATGAAACATAATTTTTAGTAAAAAAAAAAAAAAAAAACGACATTACGGCCACTTTATACATAGTCAAATTCAAACACCTCAACACCCCAAAGCATGCTAGAAACCTTACTTTCGAGTCTTCTGAGCTTCGTTTGTGAGGGTCTCGTTGCTGATAAGAAAGGGAAGACAAAGGAAGACAGAGTTAATACAGCCCTGCAATGTTGGAACTAAACCAGAGACATATGGGGGCAGGATAGTCTAGTGTTCTAGGTGTTGGACTCCCAGCCAGAAGGTCGTGGGTTCGAGCCCCCAGAGTAGGCCTTCCTGTAAGCATCCTTGAGCAAGACACATAACCCCTACCTGCTCCATGTAATAGCACCATGTAATTGTAAGTCGCTTTAGATAAAGGCGTCTGCTAAATGACCTATTTGTAATTGTAATATGTTTGCTAAACAGCCGCACGTTGGTTTAAAAGGTACAACCCTCAAATGTGTCATAACATTCTCACACTGTATTATGGTCATAATCCCATAGTTAATAAACAATAAACCGATATATATTAGGTGAGTATCATGAGTTTGTACGCCAGTATTCTTTTTCTGACTTTCCTCAAATCTGGACTGCAGAGTAAAGGGTCTGTCTTCCATTAGTCCCTCTTTAGCTTCCTTAGTTTATTAATCCCCCCCCCCCCCCCCCTCTCCTAACCCCGGTCAGCATTCTGCCCCGCCCCTGAGCCCCCGTCCTACCCCGCCGGCTTTCAGCAGCTTCCTACGGAACTCCTCTGTGGGGTTGTTGAAGGTGAGCTTCTCACAGCGCAGGTGGTTGACAGGCGGGTGGCCCTCCAAGTGGAGGAACAGGTCGTAGTCGAAGCGCACCTTCTTCGGTTCTTCCTAAGGACAGAGGTGGGTCCGCCATAAAGAATAACAGAACAGAATATCAGCAGTCAGAATTCCATTAGGCTGAGATTTCGGCTTAACGCTACGCTAGGCAATTTGACTTTCTTCCCCAGTTCACTTAAAAGTATTTTTTACTGGGTGGAAAAGTTTATCTTTAGGATTGTTAACAGACACAAACATGGCTTAGAGTAAGAGCCCTGCTCTTACTCTTAAGTTTAAGTTCCGGGACTTTTCAATAACTCAAGAAAAAAAAGGAATTTAAAAAAGGATCTATAAACAAATGTAGGGATTATTTTAATAAATTGTGAGAGTAGATGACTTTGACTATCTGTGAGAACCTTGTTTGAGGTAGAGCTTAAGTTAACACCAAAAATAGTTTACTTAAAACATCGTTAATTAAAACATTTGTGTGCACCCACCTAATAAACGAAACATTTTGCTTAAAAAACATTTTTGGGGAACAAGTCAGTCAAGTAAGTAATATACCTTATTTCTGAAGTAAACTTCAATGGGCAAGATGAAACCTGCGTATCCGGATTCCTCCACTTTGTACGGTGGATCCTTGCACACTGCAACAGAGAGTGAACATTGGGAGTCAACTTAACATAGGACAACACTGCTTACTTGGCAATAGGACCTCATTAACGTAAACATTTCGGTATGTAATTTTAAACCACTACAGATTGTTGCCCTGAATGATCTTTATGAGTCGTGTTTGAGTTGCAGGTTATGCTATGTAGTGAAGCTGCCCCCCCCTGACGCCGCTGCCCCATGCGCGTTTCCGATTACCCAGGTCAAATCACCCAAACAACGTCAAACACTGATGCTTTCGGCAGTTAGCACTATAAAACCTGAGCTTATACTTGCTTTCATCAAACAGAAACAGCTTTAGTAACTCGATTTAGTTGTTATTTCCTAACTAGTTTGATTCAGTTTCAACAGAAGATGTCACTACATTGTACAAAAAGTTCTCTGTAGGGGCAGTTTATCAAAAACTTTGTTAATACTAAATGACACACAGAGATGGCTGCCAAGAAAGGCATTCACTCCAAAATTAAGTCTTCTTATAAATGAACAAGTGAACTGAGTCTAAGACTAAGATTACAGCTCCTTGCTCTCATGGGATCTCGTTTAAAAAACAAGGAGCAATTCCATTTCCATTGCCTGACTTTATGCATTCAAACCAAAAACTGCATCTCAAAATGGAGGCAGATATTCACCGTTTCAGAATCCAGCCAATTTTTGACAAGTCTTTGCTTCCTACCAGGCTTTTCAAGACAAACAACCTACTTAGGTCTGGTGTTCTCCCTGGGTGATATTTGTTTGTGCCTCCGTCCCAGAGGGCTTTGCAGAAAGGGTACCAATTAGTCCATGCTGGTGTTTAGGGATCCACAGCATCTAAGAGACCAAGCCTTGCACCTAGGTTTTGGACAAATAGCAGGCTGCATTCCCCTTTTAGCCTTTTGCACCAGAGAAAAAGCATACATAATACATAAAGCACTGGTAGTAGCCCTGATCTGTTTATTGAACACTAGAATCCCTTTGATTCCCTCATCAGAGGCAGCAGATGAGCTCCTTAAAAGAACGACAATGTGATAACAGAAGATCGTTATATCTTTTGTTAAAAAGGGACTGTGAAAAGATGCGATACATGTTGGAAAGACGGCCATGTTTAAGTAGCAACGTGTGTGTGTGTATATATATATATATATATATATATATATATATAGTTTTAACAGTTTTAACAAATGAAATGAACTCCTATTTATAGTTAGTATAACTAGGACATGAAAAAACAGACTGACTTTGTCTCCATCGTGCCACGGATTTTAAAGTGTGCCATATCCTATTGAAAACTGTCCTCCAGTGGAGCCAAAGAACCTGGATGTGTGCCAAGTCTTAAATGCCAACGGGGTCTTGGCATCTCTCCCGAGGGCGCTACAAGCCAACCATGACTTCAGAAAACCTAGTCTCTCACATTACACTTTGGTCCCGCCCCCACCCTCACCCCCTTTTATGGAATAAGAGTGACGGACAGCAGGGACGTCTACAGCAGGGTCTCTGGCTTCGAACCCAGTAAAAGCTACACAAATATTATGGGTCACGATTAATTGTGCGACTGGGTCAGTTTCAATTACGCACAGCTAAAAGGCTCCATTCAGAAAGGCGTCTAGAAGTAGGAGATGAGCTGAACCGCCCACCAACTCAAGGCTAGACATTCAATGCGCGCATGAACCCTAAACAATTGCTAAGTGGTGTCTCAGCACCATCTTGGCTGTGTCCCTCTGGTTTAAGTTGAAAAGGTCACTTGTGTAGACGCCTGCTCAGAAAGGAAATACACTTGTACAATACACTTGTTGACCAGTAATGGAAAAATATTCTCACGATTAAAGATGACGGGGGAATAGAGGCAATGCCTTTGTTTCTCCCTCACCTTCACTTAGTTAAAACCAAAATAGCAATGCTAGAACAATGACAGCCACAATGTATTTGCCCTTTTCCACAAAGACCAGCTAATAATGAGGCCAAGCTAGCAACCAAGCTGAACTGCAAACCAATAAGAAGATAGGAATTGCTTTTGGCTCAAATATGAACCCTTTTCCCGTTTACTGCCTCTAAACTATTATAAACTATATTTTGGACCAGAAGTCAAACATATTTGCCCATTGTTAACCTTTTCACCACTAAATGTAAAACTGTCCAAGTTAAGCTGAAGAGGTAGTCAAACTGAAGTCTCACCGAATTAAGTACACATTTTAACCCCTTCACTGCATTTATGATGCACTGAATCATTTCAGGAAAGTACTTGAATAAAACAATGTGCAGTACATTTTATTATGTGCATTACTTATTTTTCAGCGTATAAAAAGGCCTTTTTTCCTTTGGCCTTGACTCAGCAATCAAGTCACACATCACTGTCCACGAATCTGCTGCTGTTTTAGAAAAACTAACAAAACAAGGGACAAAAAAAGGCCAGTAAGCATTGCGAGAGTGACTCATCAGTGTGTACCCTTTTTTTATTTTTATAAAACAGATCACCCAGTATGGCAGGGCCTGAATAGCTTCCCGAGCGCAGAAGAACACAAATAATCTTCTCATTCTCATTTATAGTATATGCTGCTTTAAAATGTAAATACTGGGTTTTAATACTGCATTTTTTACCCATATCCAAGGTTGGACTTTTACACTGGAAGCTAAGCAACACTAAGGTACGGAGGAATGACATTAGCAATGCAAAAGGTTTGAAGAATTACCGACGCTCTTCAAGAACCCAAAAAAAAAAAAACACACAAAAAATAGACGGGATGAGACAGCATGAAACACAGCAATTGTTTTACAAACTCTTAGCAAACCCTTCAACCTTGTTGGGTAGCAAATAGTTCTCTGCTTAACCGAACACGTCGCCAGAACTCAGCCTGACAACATAGCGGCCACCCTGGTCAGCGTGGGGTCCCGGGTCCATTGGAGACCCCAATGACCCAATGTGACTCAGCCTAATCAGCTAAGAAGCCAACCCGAGAACACAAATGAGGTCAAGACTAATCTCTTAAGATACAAGACCAGATCAGACAAAAGAATAGGGCCTAAATGACTGCCACATTGTGTGAGGGGCCAAAAAAAATGGGGCTACTTGTGGCAAAGAAAAGGTTCCATTAAGGTGCAGTGGATTGCTTTTGCGCCAAATATCGGGGGGTTTGCTGAATAGGGCAACATGGGGTCTAATCAAATCTCTTATTTCCATGAGGTCAAGTGGTGGCCAACCTGAAATAACAAACCATTTGCAAAATTGGTTTTCTGATAATTGGTCTCACGCACGGTATATGCGCATGATTAATTACACCACACTGTTCGTTCGTCAGCTACGCCTGCACCACTGACCTATGAAGGCTGCTCTATAGGCCTTTAGCAGTCAGTAATTACAGGAAAATGGTGATCTAAGCATTTTCATACACGAGGCCTTCGTGTTGTGTCCTGCACACCGGATAAATGCAGTATAACTGTAAAAGCATTTTCCGCCCACTAAAGCTTTAGTGCCTGGACTGAAAACAAAGCCTTTTACCTCAAGAGAAGGGTTTGTAGTGATTTCAGGGGATTTCTAATGCAGATTACAGAATGCAAACAACTCATGCAAGAGATTGAAACATCCATTTTAAAACATTTAAAGAATGAAATCAAATAAACAGCAATAACTTTGTGCCCCCAAAAAGGAGGAATAAAAGAAATTGCATGCCACGTTCGCTGCCAACACTTGACAGAGGAGGAAGTTGGCGTTCTCCGGGCATATCTGCTAACCCTGAGCAAGGTGTCAGAGGAAACCACCAACAGGGGCCGGTATCTTACAAAGACAACACAAGTCGGAGAAAGACAGGACGGGGAAACAGAACTAGGGCTCACGTCACTAATTGAAGCCTGCCATATGTGTGTCCTACACACCTAGGTGTGAAGCTTCACCCAACCACATGGGACAGATCACAGATGGGTAGGCGGGACCAGGGATTCTTCCTCATTCCCGATGCCAGAGGGTGTCATGGTAGCAGCTCTGAGAAAGACAAACAACGCGCTGGCAGGCTGTCACTGCCTCCCCAGAGGCTGTGGGTGTCTGCGGTGTCGTGACATTTGCCACGACAACTTCTTTTCGAGGGGGTCTCTCCACCTTACAAAAAGCAGTGTCGCCTACCACTTTACCCCCGACACATTCCTCATGAGACGATGGGGGAAGGGGGTTGCGTCCTGCCCAGCCATGGGCAGCCAACCAGCAATTTGCAAACTGGCACTGCCACCATTTGATTGTTTTCTTTTAACCAAGAAAGGCTTACCCCCCTACCTTTTTAGCATAAGTAAGCACCGTGTGCCCCTTGAAGTAATCCTTTGTGTTGTTTTGATATAACCACTATTTTTGGTGGTTATATGGTTATATCATTATAAATAAAAAAGATTATTAAGTCAATACACGCATATCTGCCAGTTTCATGGAGGCTTGACTAAATACAAGCACCCACGGCCAGTCCTGTGGCTTACATAGGCTGAACAAATAGCCCTCCAACACAAGCCTTATTACAGCTGACCTGTGGCGTTAAATACAAATGAGATTATAGGGCTGGTAAATAATGTCAGTCACTAACATGTCAGTGACTGACTCTTGCGGGTGTGACATTACTGTAGCTTATGCTGTACACCGAACGTGCTGAGAAATGACATCCCCAGTGTTGGTGGCCGGAGATGTCAGAACTTTCATTTTACAATTTACATTTGAGCATTTAGCAGACGCTTTTATCCAAAGCGACTTACAATTACATTTTAGAAAGTCATTATCAATAAAATAAAATAAAGAATGAAAGCATAGCATGGTTTTTTTTTTAAATCTGTTACAAAGACACTTACCCAAGCAACGTAAAGTAGTAAAGATATTGCTTAGCCTACAAACCAACTTAGAAGCAATGCAATCAAACTGAAGGCTACCCTTACAAAAAAAAATAAAAAATACATGACTTTCACATGTTAAGGACAATATTGCATGTCTAAAGCAGCAGTGTTTGCTCTAAAACACTGTTCACCCCACACACTAAAGATGAAATGTGTCCTCCTGTTGAAAATGGCATGCAGACAAAAAAAAAATAAAATAAAAGTATCCGGACAACCCTGTCTTTAGCCAGCTGGTAAATGACAACAGCCCACGTATTTTTCTTGACATTATTGTGCTTGTGGTTTGTGGAGAATTTATGACAATTTAGAGTCAGGGTATAGAGACAGGTTTGGTGTCTAGTGAAGCTGCCAGCCCAACTGGCAACAGATCCCTATTACTGAGCCTACGCGACGAAGGAAAGTATTCGGTTTCATAGCTATGAATTTGTACTAAGCATTCGCAACCAAATAAAACTTGGATTAAATGCATTGCTGCTATAAACTCATTTGATTTTTGTATACCATTTTTGATCAATGGTATACGTAGGCCTTCTTTAATTCTTCTAGCATCAATGTTTAAGCCTACCTTTAAGACTAGCTGATCATTTGGAATCTAGACAACAAATAATGGCAAGAAAAGTGGGTGAAAATTAGAACATTTCACTTCCTGCACCCCCCCCCCCCAACACACACACAATTATGTTTGTTAATGAACATTAGAGACCTGAGTTAAAGTCCTTTAATGTTTCAGCTTTTGCTTTCTAGTTTCCTGCAATACAAATAAGACAAATGCAATTTTATGGCTGGCACGTCGCGGAAGACAGGAGTGAAAGACCCGCCAACAGACAGCCCAAATAAAACCATGCCTCAATAAACCATTTCCTCCGCCCGCCTTTCATTGACAAAACCAGGGGAGAGTGAACATTTACAGCTCAGTTCCTGTTTTTCGGCAGCAGCTAGCCACTCTTGCCCGCCCCCCTTCTATCTGCGTCTGCACCCCCACCCTGCTCCTTTTATGCTAGCAGCAGCAAAGGCAGCGGCCCGCAGTTTCATGGCTCCAGCTCTTTGTGCTCCACCTATACAGCTAGGTATGATTTCTGTGGAGTTGTAAAGCAATTACTAGCAAATTCCTTCAGCCTTTTAATTTCTGGCCAGAGGCTAAAGGGGGGAGGGGGGGGGGGGGAGCAGGGGGCCTTACAGTAGTTGGTGAAATTACCCTTATTTGCCCACTTTAGGTGCTTCTGACTACCAGTTGTGTATTTTCTCCCAGAAAACTGTTAAAACATTGGACATTTGGTGCAGATGCTGCAAACTCTAACTTCACAAGTCAGATCCACAAGTCAAGATCCACTTGCTATGTTTTTCTCTCCTTTAAAGACTGTCTGGGATATATCTTTAAAAAGACTCAAGAAAATGATTCTAGCATGCTGCAGTCAAAAAGAACAAATGTCTTTTGCTTAGCTCACTATTTTAATTAGAACTGAGCCCAATATGTCACTGGACAGAAATGAAAGGACTTCACACCAGGGCTAGCTCAGCCAAAACCATCAAGCAGAACCAAGCTTTCATGAGCTAAATGGGAGAAGAAGAAGAAGAAGAAGAAGAAAAAAAAAAAAAAAAGAAAAAAAAAAAAAGGATCCAAGACTGCAACATGCTATACACTCATTCAGTAGCTCTGGCAGTGCCCAACTGATAAAAATATCAAGTTAGCGCTTTAATCTACCTACGGGTACAAATAAAGTAACCTAACCTTAATCAAAGGTAGACGAATTAGTATGTTAAACTTTTTCCAAAACAAATCCTTTGTTATTTTCTAACTGTGTATACATACATACAAAAAAATCTGATTAAGTGTGAATGACCCTTTGCTTTCATGAAACTGTGTAGTCAAAATATAATAAAGATAGTATTCAACAATCAATGCATTTCAACAGATTTTTGTCATCTAAATGCTTCAGGAGGTTTTATTCATCCATTTTTCTGTTTGATCTATGGATTGATGATTATTGGCATTAATTAATGATGATTTCAACAGTAGGTCTACAAGCTGAGGTTTTACTGCGGGCCATCGGATTATTGGCGGGAAGTGTACTCAATGAACAAAGGAAGCAATAACCATTGAATTGCTTCCATTAGCTCGACATGACCACTTTTTGTGGTCACGTACAACCGACAACTAACCAGTGCGGATACATCACCGATATGTTCCCTTTGCTTGATAGGTTTGCTGCAAAGGTTTTTGTGGTGACCAGAGTCCAATACTAAGACACTAATGTCTATATATTATGGCTACAAATGTAAGAAACACCTCGACAGTCCCTTGGCAATTCCAGCATTATGGTTTAGATACCACACTTTTTCATTCTAAGACATTAAAGCAACACTGGGTTGTTTTTAACCTCAGAACTCAAAACGTCAAATGAATGTCAACACGAGATTTTTTGGTTGTCTGAAAAAGGTGGGATAGCATGCAGCCGGAGAGGAAGAGCTTAATGGGTTCTTGGCAGGCAATTCTGTGCGTTGTCCCAGATTTGCAGAACTACAAATGACACACACACACACACACACACACACACCATACAGAGACAAGGAGTGGCTAATTTCACCCCAAGGCTTGGAACCCAAATATTTCTCCAACTCCAGCGCCCTCCCTACCTCTACCCCCCCATTGTGCACAAACACATGCAAGTGAAAAGTCAGTGAACATCATTTGAAATAAATAAAAAGCACACTACTACTGTTCTATACTCCTTTTGACTTACAATGAAGATACTTTAAAGGCTTTAAGGAAAAAGGTCAAGCAGAGGTTGCTTTTTGGGGAATTTAATTCAGTCTGTGATGTTGATTGTTTTAAGTTGAAGAAGAAAAAAAGATTAGGTGGACATGTTTAACCGACCACTCACTACCTTGGGAAATGATATCCATCTCGGCATCATGACTCATGACAAACTATATCGCATTAGTAAACCCACAACAAAGAGAGGGGGAATTTCATTACGCAGCAGCTTCTGAGACACATTTCAGCCAGAGGACATAGACGCAGTAGCTGAAGTATGGGTGAGCTGAGTGGCTGGACACACACACACACACACACACACACACACACACACACACACACACACACAATGGGAAGGTGAAGTAAGTAAAAACGTGTAATACAAGAACACCATAGGTTCAGGAGAGGCTGATAGTTTGCTCTGGGTGGGGATGTGTTTGTATTCAGTGAAGGCCCAACACCTCGAGGTACACTGCTCGAGTTCTGATGAACTAGGGTTTAAAAACACTTGCATGTCCCTCCCCCCCCCATGTGCTGAATGTTGCTCCTCTCTACGCCTGCCCCATCCTGGGCTTGCGCTGTTCTCTACCCCTCCCCCTGTAGCCGCCCACACAGTTTTTTAAAACTTTTTAAAACTTCAAAACAAAAAGTGAGTGGGCAGAAATCTGCATTTCTGGGGCACTGTCAATGCAATCGTTAAGTGTAACTAATTAAAAAAATATATAAATTAAATTTAAAAAAAAAGCTTGAAAAATATAAAAAGATGCATTAACTTAGTTATCTTGCCTCCATTAAAGATGACAAATTTCAGACTTTTTCTACGAAGCCACTCATGTCTTTCCTATTACTTTGACATATAACAAACACCTTTTAAAGAACCCATTTCCAAAGCAGATTAAATGGCCACCAAAGCTCCAAATTGGGCGTTTAGCAGCATGAGCCACTGCCAAAATAGCACCTCTCCACTGGTTCGAGAGCATCCCTTCGCAGGCGGGCTCCGCCGTTAGTAGAGATGGCACTGCCGTTTAGCCGTCTCCATGGCAACAACCGAACGCCAGCCCTTAACTGTGCGGCAATAATGGAGCACCACAGTGATTTTACTGACTGCTGCGTCATTAATCTTAATGCGTGTCTGGAAGCGGGTTCAGAGCAGCACAACAAATCACTGCAAGTGCATGAAGGAAGTCAGGAAATGCCAAATTTCCCCATTCTGACCCATTTTGCGCACGAGTTTGACAGCTACACATAGCTGTGTGCATGAATGCAGGTCTCATGGCGTACGGCTGATGTATCTCGGAGAAGAAGGAGGAAATGTGAAACCCAATCAGCGCTTTCCCCCCGTGAGCTCAGCTGTTGTGAATGTCTTGATAAGACTTTCCAAAATGAGCTGGGAAATATTTTTCTGTCTTTGCGTAATGCAGACTTTGAAGTGATTATTTCACCTGGCTGCTTTCTTCAGTATTCTGACATGCCATAACACTATTTCATGCTGCCGTTTAGGCTCAAAAATTATGAAATGGAATGATTTCCAGTTAGCCAAACGTCAGTTTATCAAGAAATTACCGCTAACACTGCCGTCACAGAGAACTGTCAGAACTGGCTTGTATTAAAAAAAAATTACACCTACAACCTGTTTATGGTACATTTCAGTAGGACAGGATGCTATAGTACATTCTATAAATCTAACGCAAAAAAAAGTAGGTTTAATAATATCTTTATCTGTAACATTCATGGACCAACATTTAGGAAACGTTGAAAATTGAATGTCAAAAAACCAGCAGAAAGCCTCCATGCACTGCCAACACAACGTTGGCCAGGGCAGACGAAGAACAGCTACAAATGGCTGACGACGTTCCAGGCCATTTAGTTTGAGACTGGCTCTTTTCTCTACCCCTGCGTTGCTCTACTCCTCACACTAAATATCGGGTTTCCAAGGCTACACAGTATGTGACCAATCATAGCCATTTTCCTCTGCTCCCGAAATATTCCTTCGAGCCATAAAAACTCAAAATTCAGACATTTTGTCAAGGCAATCCTAACAATGAAACGTTCAACAGGACAATAAAAAAAAGGTTTTGACAGAAAAGGACTAGGGCTCAATTCGATCTGACGTGTGCTTAAAAAAACGCTACTTTACGTTTATACAGGAATGGGGGGTGAGCAAAACTGGTCACAAGACATTTTTTTTAAGTGAGGTGCGAGAACAAGGCATCCCATTCAAGTGAGGAGGTTTTAATCCGGAACAGCTGCAAAAGTGACTAAATTAAACAATATGGCCGGAAAGAGAAAGAGAAGCAAAGAAGTTCTGTACATCCTTGGTCACGACCCTGAGACTTTCCTCAGTGTGTGTGCGCATGTGTGCGAGAACACGAGCGAGCGGAGGGCTAGCCAGCTGTGCCCTTGTAGGACCACTCAGGAAGGTTGTTAGTCTCCACAGTGTCAAACACAGGCTGGTCGATGTGACACCATGCTCCCTTAAAACTCCGCTCTTCTGCTTGAGTAGTCAGAGACTAGAGCCCATTAAAGCTAGGGTACGAACCGCTGTCTACCGAGCCACAAAATAAACCTTATGGATTATCTCGTAAAAAAACATTTATTATCCAGGTAGACACACAAACAAGCCACAGACAAACTCAGGTTGACCTCAGCTTATTTTACATTTGGTAAATAGTGCTCTTCTTCCGCACAAAGCCACGTGCTAACGAATGCCAAGACGTTACAGTAGGGAAAGAACAACTAGAAACTCTACTGTCCACCCAATATGAACGCCTGAAAAAATAATGGAACAACTGTATTTGTTACACCCGAGTAGTTGTAACAATGAAGAAACCTTGTTGTCATCCCTTCTGATTTATTACACGAGGCTGTGTTTTAACTAGAGACCCCCAAAGGTCTCTGAAGGCCTAATAGATCAGGAAGTACTTAGGCTTGCAATTTGTCAACATGTAAAAAAGAAAAAAGAAGTTCCACAGACTTTATGGGGATTTGCAAAGATCTCGTGGCATGTGTCACCTCCTGAGAAATATTGAAGGTTAAGTATCCTTCTGCTGGGCTTTAGGCCATATTCTATGGAGGCCTGTGTTCCATTTATCAAGGCTGAGCTTGAGCAACAGAAGCAGGGGTGAAGGATGACGTGAAGCCAGAACTCAGAACTCATTGGTACATGGTAATCAAAAAGGCCTTTCGAGAAGTTTGGACCTTTGAAGGGGCGAAAATATAAGCTGCGAAATAAAGGAGATTTAAATATGCTGCCATCTCACAAACATCCAACGACTTCTGGACCAATCATAAATCAGTACAGACCTTTGCTACTCACATTCATCTCCATCAGCTATTCCCACCAGGTAAAAAAACAAAACAAATGTCACATGTTCTTACGCTGTAAGAACTTGGGGTGGGTGGGGTCTGAGCAAACATGAGCATTACTTATACTCTGGTAAAACACCTTTATTTACACAGTATTTAGACTGTAGAGCCACACTGACAGACAGCTTGCTTAAACTAACCATACTGCATAGTCACTAAGTGGTCAGGAGGTTAGCATCACTTAACATTGGGCCGATTTGATGCATTCAAACAAATGACCCATATGCATTAAAATACTGAATAATAAGATGGTTTAAAAAGAGATTTTAAAAAAAACATGAATTCTAAGCATACTTCTGATAAAAGATAAGTGATAAGAGAAAAGCAGTCTCATTTGATCAAAAACCACAAAGGCTATAGTAAATTCCAATACAATTGTTCCAAAGGTTTGCTTTCGAGCAGACAATTCCTAAACACAGCAATAAGACCTAAAGAGGTGCCTATGATGCAAGTAACAAATAAACAAATCACAACAAACAAGATGGAAACCAGCGGCCACACACCAGAAGTGAAAAGACGTGAGCGAAGGGACGTCGGGGGTGGGGGGCAGAGATTGTACAACTGTTCTCAATAAACTGTGAATGTTCTTCTGCAATCTGAGTCGCGTGTAATTACAATACGACAGGGTCTCTCTGACAAGGCACCGGGTTTGGCTTGCTGCCCAGCGCTTGTCACGCCAAAGAACCCTCAAATGCACCAGAGGCAATGGGGAGGGGAAGGGGTGGGGGGGGGCTGGGGTTGGGTTGAGGGGGGTCAGAAATTCCAAACCAAATATTTTAATTGATCCCTTCCTTGCCAGACATCAGGAGCCCTTACCTCACACGCCCATACAAGACAGACCAGAAGTAAGTTTCTTAACCCGTTTTGCATCCGTGTACAAACCTAAATAGGGTGTGGCACACATATACATGTATGTGAATGTATGCATATTAAATCAGTCTGCAGTCAACAACAACAAAAAAAGCATGTAAAAATATTCTCATTATTCTATTCTAGAATGGCCTCTTCACTGGCCTTGTACCTACAGTTTGAGCAAAGCCATCTAGACACCATCTATATCTATGTTGTCCATAGTCATGTTGGGCAGGAGAGACTAGACATTTTCCCCTCAAACCCAACACCAGCTGTTTTGCATACCTTCAACCACAGAGGGGCTTAGATTAGTGCACCACTGCACTACATCTTGCAGTTTCCCATTAATATTTAGGATTTAAGAGACATTATAAGATCTGCTCGCAATGTCATAGTAATAATATGTAAACTTCTATAGGGGGATTTTGGTTTCTTGGACACTTTGAAGAAAAGTCACAGCAATATGGCCCATTCGTGACACAGTTATGGGGCTAGGCAATAGTCAAAGTTGGCACAGCTGTCTTCCACAGGGAGGCATGCCCAACACAGGGCATGAACCCCAAGGATCTCTCTTGGGACCCCCTGCTGTCCAACTGTATACAATTAAAATGTATGGTTAAAAGTACCAATTAAAAAAATTAATATGAGACCTACCTCTTTTTGGTTTAGGAAAGCTTTCGTGCAGATGAAAAACAACTTTTTCCACGAAGTGCTGAATGTTACTATGCTCTGGTCCTCGGACAAACACCATCCAGTCGTGCGTAAAGCCTTCTACAGTGGGTTTCTTTCGGACTTGGGCACGATGACCAAGCTCCAGTTTCACCTGAACAGCACCCTGCAGAATATTACAAGTAATAGTTGGCGAATAGTAGAATACGGACAGCAACCGTTCCACTAAATCAGAGTTGATGATAAAAAAAGAAATAAACAATAATTAATAAATACGCGCACCGCGTATAAACGCTTAAGAAGCAAGTATTGGCTGAAGCGATAAGAAGAGGTGACAGCATTTACTGTAAAAACGATTTAATCGTGGACTCATATGGATCTACAATTGGGATTGTGGCGCAAATATTTACAAAATGAAAACCTGACGCGCAGAAAATTACAAAAAAAGAAGAAAAAAAAAGAATCTGTAGTTTTGATATGCTCATTTCACGCCACGCTTAAAACGTCCGATCCAATGTCATGCTGTATTCAGGAACAATCAGGCAAGAACACGCGTCCCCCAACTTCATAGCACTTCCAACTGTATTTGGATACGCTATCAGTATGAACACGGCTTAAAATCCTCGGCGGAGACGCGCTGAGGAAAATCGACTGTAGCGTGCAAAGACATAATGCCGCACCATACACACACACATCAGACACGGCTAACGTGTAGTGATCTGAGAGACTACTCACCGAGTTGGCCATCCTAAAGGCCGCGCGTTATCGCTATTTCATGGAGAATTTGTGTGAAATGAAAGGGCAGAGGAGCGTAGTTTGCTGATGGCGGCGGACATGGTCTTTCTTGATTAAACTCAACCTCGAGTTTCAAAGGCTGAGAAGCAAAGTAAGACGCATGCGCTGTGCCGTGTGCCTACTGGAAGCGCAGACAGGAGCCGGGGAGGGAGAGAGCCAATCGGGCAGCACACGCGCACAGAGCAGCCAATGAAGTGCCATAACTTTCCCGTAAATATTCAACAAATCCAGACATAGGTGCATTATTTGGACAGAAAATAGCCGTTTACGGACACCTCTGAATTGAGGTTTGCCTTTTATAGTATCAGCCACTCATGAAGTTTTTATAAATGTGAAACTATAACGCATTTTAACTGGTTTATGTAGGCTATATCTATTAATATCTATTATCTATCTGAAATTATGCCACAGGCTAATATTTCTATACCTATGTCATATCTTAATAGCAAGCAGGACTACTTGTTTGAATTGTAGCTATAGTGTTTGACAGATGCAAAACTGCTGATTTTACTGTTACCCCTATTTTGTACAGGGGTCGTATTAGCGGATAAACAGTGACTCAAGAATCACGTCTGGTGGTGCCTGACCTGTTTCTAGCAATTTTGCTTATATAGATGCAACTTATTTCACCTTTGTTAAAGACAAAATTATAACTTTCTATAGCGAGTTGGAGTCGCCCCACACTGCCGGGTATAAGTGTACAATTTACCCCTAGGGGCACCGTTGAGCCTAAAAGACTACTGCGAGTGATGCTGCGAAACCCATGATGATGACAGCCTGAGAAATCGCAGGTCCTTTTAACGTCACTTCTGCACTTCCAGAGACCATACGCTGACACATACAGCAGCGTAGGGACCAACGGAGATTTACATAGTCAAGTCTAGTTTTAACCTTTGTTGATTTTGTATGCTCTAGACTGGGCCTTGCTTTCCTTTGCATGTAGGTTTTGTTAAACTTGTATGTTATTGTAAGATCTAGTTGTATTTTGTAGGCTACCCTGTGTTTTATTTTATTGTGTAGCCTACCCTGTGTTTTTGTTCTATGACACTACGACTGTAGCGCTTTGGGTCGAGAAAAGCACGTTATAAATACAATTGATTATTATAATATTATTATTACGTATAAATAAATAAAGAACCTGTTTAGTGGAAGACGATAGTAGTGCATGGTGTGAAGTATTAAGACTCATAATCAGCTCTGAGTGACAGTTTGAGTTATCTGTCCAATTTAGCACGTGTTGTTTATCACCCATAACATAATACGTGTAGATCTCAACTATTATCTCTGGGGAATTATATGGTTAGATTTAGGTGTATCCTATAATTCATTTCTATTTACGGTAATTACCAGGGAATGTGTGTGTGTGTGTGTGTGTGTGTGTGTGTGTGTGTGTGTGTGTGTAGGCTGTAAAGTCTATGGTTATTAGCTAAAATCATAGATAAAGATATATCACGTATCTGCTAAAACATACTAAAAGCCTCAACATTAAATGGCAAATGTGACAAAGACAATTTTCTAGACGAGCATATCAGAAATATTCTAGACGATCATGCAGCTACAGCTTTATAAAAGTGCTTTCGGTTATTTATATTTCCTTTGCCTAGTCATAGTGGGACGTATTTTGATCCTTGCAGCCCGCCGTAGTTACATGTGCTGTGCAGAAGTGTGGATGTGAGAGGTAAAGTTGATGTTGATCAAGTTTGAGGGTTACTTTTATAATGTTTAATTCACAGTCAGTTTAATCAGCATGTTGCAATGAAAATATAAAAATAACTCTTGTCGCGACTGTTTGCCGTGGTACTTAATGGTGTTAGTTGTTTGTTAGCTAGTTAGCTATTCATTTTCGTGTGTTGAACCTGCGCTTTTTATATCAACATTACGTTAAGTTAACTGATGACCTAAGATCTATGTCTTGTGGTGCAGATGGACTAGAACTAACGCCAGTATAGTGTGGGGCACTATAAAATACTCTACACGAAGCTTCAAGCCAGCATCAGGACCACTAGCATCAACATATAGCAATAATACATAGTAATATTCATACCAACACAGAAAGGAGAGATTATACTTCCGCATTTCAGTGTAAGGTTAAACGCAGTGTTTGAAACGGCTATCCTCATGAAATGCGAATATGCAAAATAATCAAAGAAACTACTCTGTGCCAATGTCTGCGTCGTTGCAGTAAGCCACTGTCATGCTATTTCTAAAGCACAGTTGGGTTAACATATTCCATTCATTGTCCCCTGTTCTATTGCTAATGCAGAGTTTGCAGTACCGGCCAGTCTACATTGTTTTGAGGGTGAGTGGTAAATGTGGGGTAGAAACCCCTGGAATAGTGGGGTGTATATCCACAATAATCGTTTAGCTGACTAGTGTCAATCTATAAATTACAAATGTTGTTTAATACAGTTTGTACTATGCCGTAAACCGACAGTAAGGCAAGAGATTGTTTTCATGCCTTGTGAAATTGCCCCTCCCACAATTCACTAATGTAAGGGGTTTTCTCCTACTGAAAAGTTTAATAACGTATCTTGGATGGGATGACACGTAAACATTAATATGCAAGACACAGGTCCTGTCAACTGAGCGACCACTAAGCTACTGCAAATACGCTCGCGCCTGCTTCAACAACCATCGTCTGTTTAGGTGTGATATAGTCTTATTCAGAAACCACTTCAAATTCCAGTATTTAGTGTTGACTCACCCGTCTCTGTGACAGTGCAGTTTTGCGAAGGCGATAGCGGGAGAGCTCCGTTGATTGTTGTGCGGCGGGGACATACCCGATGGACAGGGTAACGTGTCTGCTGGCTTATCAGTCAGCTAGCAGCAGAGGGGTGGGGTTGGGGTCTTTCTGTGTATTGTGATGGAGGGTGGTGTGGGGGCCTGGGGCGGCGGTATGTTTTACATAGTCTCTCATATTTCCTGCTAGAGGCCAGCTGCGTACCCACCAGGATGCAGACGGCAGGTGGTCTGTTGTCCCGTCCCCTGGACATATTGTTTTGTGTAATGAGAAAACAAACCTGAGATGGCTCACTCCTCTGGGCAAGGGTGGTGGTCCTATGACTTGTGAATAATTTAAAATGCAAAGTTATGCAAGGGGGGGCAGCAACCGGTGCCACCTAGTTAGCGCTGTGATGCAACAGGTGGTTGTAGCGTGTTTACATGGCTTGTGTTGTTCTGGGCCTGTTATGCAGCCTGCCCTACAGTAGCCCTGACGGTAGCATGCTCCTATCTTCTTCTTGTACCGTTGTTTGACGAATGCGTATCCTCACTCCTGTTTTAGGTATGACCGAGGCGAGATGAGTGAGAGTTTTAAGGCCCGCCTGGAATTCCCCAGCCCCATCATACGAGCTCAGGTAGGTGCAGGCACCCGTTCATCACGGCAATAAATTAAAGAGACTACGTTGAAGATTATAATCCTCCTGTTCTGCGCAGGGTTTTCCTATATGGAGAGTATACTGTCCATGCATAATACCTGAGCAGAGGTAGTGCTTTGAAATCCCTCGTTTAAGCTCACAACGCACACCACGGCATAGTGTTTGCACACGCTCACTGCTCGATTTAAGGGGGGGTGACCCGAACCTCCCATTACCCATTTCATTTTATAGCTTACAGCGGGCGTGTTATAGGCGCGGACCCATAACACGCAAAATAACCCATACCTATACATTTCTCTGCACGAACCAGTGGTCAGGGTAAACAAGCTAATCAACTCACTAACTAATGGTTAATGACAGGTCTTGCCTGGTAGAACCTGTGTAACAACAGTTGAAGGCTTCACCTAATATCTACCACTTCAACAGATTTCATTAAGTTTACGGAAGGGTGTATTTGGCCAAATGCCAAATACGCCCTTGCCAAATTTGTCTCATAATTTGTTCCTCTCACCCCCCTCCCACCTAAAAAAGAAAAAAGGTGCCTATTGCGGTAATTTCCCCCTGCCCCATCTGGCTATACATTACCACTTTAAGAATTGGTGACACTGATACTGCGAAGTAGCTGCTTAATATTTAATTTAGTATTTAAGAGCAAAAACTGCTGTATGTAAAGTATAAACATCAAAACCTCTTGAAAATATAAATTTTACTTATATAGTTAAAATAATGTACAGGATATGAAGTACTGCCTACTGAGTGTTTGTGGCACTGGTGTCTTTAACACTGAATTTTACATTTACTAATAGACAGTAAGAAATCTGGTTGCTGCTGTGCTCAAAGAGAAGGGCCAAAATGGGACTATTTCGGAGTCCTCCAGTCGTGTAAGTTTCACCTTTTTTTTTCAAAATCATACTTAAACAACCTAACCTGTTGTGACATTGTTTTGTTGGCCGTTTTATTCATAATTTACAAATAACCAGTAGTAAAAATTGCCATTTTTGACAATGATGTAACAAGTCAAGTAATTTAACTTACTACAGTCTACAGTTTTCCCATGCTGACACATAATATTACTACTACTAATATTAAAGAATAAGAATAATACTACTAATAATAAAGAAGACAAGACATCAGCCAAGATTCTGATTGAATCAGAGCAACAGTATTACATTCTGCGGCCTAGTTTTTGTTTTTATTGTGTAACATTGCATTGTGGAGTGGTGAGAGAAAAAAGAAGAGGAAAAGAAAAAGAGTGGAAAAACGTGGCAGACGTGGAAACGGTGTACGCATAAAGCGTAATTTAATACTGAAAACAGTAAACACAAAGTACAGGAACCTCCGAAACAATGCAACACCTAGTGCTGTTGGGGAACTGAAATAGTGTCCATAATTAACAAAGGAGGTGCACCTGTGTGGGGCTAATCCCCCACACAGGTGCACAGCCGGGACGGGAGGCACGGGACATGCACGGGCCTGTGCACGCCAATCGTGACATATTGACAAGTTTCAGTTGATTCACAATGTGTTATTTAGTACCTTTTACATATATGGTAACATGGTGCTCAGCTGTTGCTGTTTGTTTTTTCTTCTAATTTCTGTAGTTGAGGAATCCTTAATCATCGATTTTGTGTGGAATTGCCCTAATGGTTTTTAAGCCAGTGCATGTGGCGCGCGCTCCCCTCTACACCTCCCCCTACGTAGCTCTTAGGCTCGCACTTTTCTCCACCCCTCCAAAATATGCTTCAGAATATGAAAATTAAGGAGTTCTCCTTTTTATATATTAAAAAAATATATACATCGACGTCGGTCATTGAACATGTAAGTCTATGGCAAAGTTAGTTAGTTACAGCTAGACTGTTCCTCACTGTGTGTTTCTTCTTCTTCTTCTGTGTCAGGGTCCGGCGCTGGAGGCCCTGTGGGAGCAGTGCGGTGGCAACGGCGGCCCCGTGCGCTCCGCCTGCTGCGACGCCCTGGTGCTCATGGTGGAGCAGGGCCACGCAGACCTCCGCTACGTCCTCATCAGAACCCTCAACCTGCTGCCCTCGGCCAGGCACGGCACAATACATCTCGCATGCCTCGCATGTGAACCTACACATACACACACACACACACACATGCATACCTGCTAATACAAACATATCCATCCCTATATACCACCATTGTGCTCAAATACAGTGTATGTCACACATACATGCTATTGTAAATGTATCTCCATAAAAGCCTAAAGGAGAGTACCACGAGTGATATGAATGAACGTTTAATGTAAGTTTTGACAAAACTCTGTGACTTGAGCTCATCCCTATTAAATGCCCCATGTTACTTTCTAACCTTGTGCCGGTTTCATCAGCAACTAAACCTAAAGGTTCACTTACCTGCCGTAAACTTCCTGCTTTGAATAGTTTTTCTGGAATGTCCAATGAACAGTCAATATTACTGTCCTGTCCCTGAAAAAAATTTGTCCTTGACCGTTTTATGTAGTTAAAAACGAACAGTCTGTATCTAACTAAAATTTTTTCAAGTTGTCTTTTTCTTCCATCCACTTTAAACAGTAATGCCCAAGGGCTGGTTAAGGTGATAGGACGACTCCTTCAGATGCAGGCAGACCAGAGAGACAAAGCAGCACCCTTCGTGTGCCCATACTCTATCAGGTCAGTCCTGTTCACTGGCATTTTCAGACTTTATTTGATGGCAAGGAAAGAATCCACGTTGACACTCAACCTATATGTTTTAGTCTCCAAGTTACAGTTGCATGCTATGATTTATGTTTCATGTGGGTTGTTCTTCACACCATAAAAACAGCGCGACTCTCTCGTGCGTGCTGCCATTTCTTTAGTTTGAGATAAGCTGTCAAACAGTTTCGGCTGTTCTTTTAAGTGGAAAAACGGACGTTCTGTCATGTTTGGCTTCTCGCGCTCACTAATCCAACAGACGACTTGGGCAGAAGTGCCGAAAACCCCCTCCCAATGCACTCTCGCCTACAATTAGGAAACGCTGTCCCGCGTGATTTTGACGGGCTTCCCATATGGAGGGTCCTTGGTTTGTTTTAACTCCGTTCGTCTGAACTGTACTCTCACGTTGCGTACCGGGAAAGTTTGCTGTTAAAAATATCTGTTAATAAGAATAAATAAAACCACCCTCTCAGATAAACAACCAAACTGTAATTATCCCTTATACTGTCTGTCAGTCAGTCATTCATTTATTGTAATTTACCTGTCCTTGGGTATTTTTTTTAAAGGTGCAAATTTTTGACTGTACATAAGTGTTACTGCACAATTTTAGTCATTTTAAGTTTTAAAATGACTAATTAATTTTAATTTTGAGCCGTTCACTCTGTTATTAGTTCCTGATTAAAAAAGAAAAAGGGCTTTAAATGTTCATTTTTGGATGAACTGTTCCTTTAAGCTTTGAGTCCTTATTTTTGGGTGGGGGCTTCTCTGCCACCTCCTCCTCCTCCTCCTCCTTTGATGTGCACCTCTGCCAAGATCCTGGGGCCTCCTTAATCAGTTACAGCGTACTATAGACCCTGAGTTTTTCTCTTCCCCCCCCCTCCCCCTTTCTTTTTTGTGAACAACGGCCCCGTCCTGCTTTTCTAAGTTTCATTGTGGACTGTATGTTTATCTCTGACCCCTTGTCCCCTCCTCTTCAACCATCTTCTCTTCTTCTTCTTTTGTTTGTTTGTTCCTTACTTGGTTTCTGTGTCCTTCTTTCGTTCTGCCTTTTTTTCCCCTTCCTTCCTTCCTTCCTTCCTTTTGTCCTTCCTTCCTGCTGTGTCCTCTTTGTTCCATTCATCATTCGTTAATTTTGTATTTTCTGTAGTTTAAATAAAAAATGTTTTTTTCATGAATTCCTTCTTTTCCTTCCTACAGTACTCTGTTTTGCATTCTCTCTCTCTCTCTCTTTCTCTTTCTCTTTCTCTCTCTCTCTCTCCCTGGCTTGCTCCCAGTCTGGTGTGTCACACTGTCTGTCTGGCGGTACCTCCCTGGTGAGAAGATGAATGTGTCGGGGGCAGCAGGGAGGCGCCGTTCGCCTGCCAGTGCGGCCAGCCATTGGTCGCCTGCTCCTGGCATTGCCGGGCGGCTATAAATTCTGCGGGATTAATAGAAGCTGCCCACTGGTGCTCATTGTTGGCCCTCTACCCACCGCTGCCCCCCCCCAGCGCAATCTGCCATGGGGGGACACTAAGCCACTTAAACACCCAGCAGGATCAGACAGGGTTCTGGCCTTCGGGATGGCACAACAGGCTAGGAGGATTTCAGACAGGACCAAGCCGGTCCTGGATCGTCCTCCGGCCCACCTAAACTCAGAACCAGCCTTTTGTCTTTCCTGCTAGAAGTCCTTTCCCCAGCCTTAGCCTGGTTCCTGTATCTGCACCGTCCGACTTCACCCCTGGAACAGAGTAACCTACAGACAGACAGGCAGGCAGACAGGCAGACAGGCAGACAGACAGGCAGACAGACAGGCAGACAGGCAGACAGGCAGGCAGACAGGCAGACAGGCAGGCAGACAGACAGACAGGCAGACAGGCAGACAGGCAGACAGGCAGACAGACAGACAGGCAGGCAGGCAGGCAGGCAGACAGGCAGACAGACAGGCAGGCAGGCAGGCAGGGGTTTACCCCTTTTGTCTGAGCTCCTAAGTCAGCTCTTGGACCCGGCGGTGAACTTGCAGTTGAACGACACGCGAGCGCTCCACTTCCTGTCTTGGGCCATTGTTCCCGCCATGTGAAAAGCGTCTAGTGGTGCGCGAGAGCCCTGACAGATAAAAGGGGGCATTGAAGCTGTTGAGGTGGGGGAGAGACGGCCGTAAGGGAACTCTAGGAGATGAGGGGGGGTAGGGAGATGGTCAGACAGATAACACCCTGCTAGGAGTCTTGGGAGAGAAGGGGTTGCTTTGTGTGGCCCCCCGCCGCAGGGCTGTCACAGGCCAAGGTGTGCTCCCTCCTTTGACTTCTTGACTGCGTTTAGATTAGGCCATGATTGATGTAAAGCCGTGGTTTAGTTAGAGCTCGACAGCGTCGTTTATCCCCCCGCCCCTCTGTTGTCTTAACCTTTGGCCTGTCTGTGGGGCGTCCTGTCCTGTCGTCTACATAATTAGACTTAACCTTGGTCATGACCTGTGTAGATGCAACCTAAAATGTTGTTCAAAAGTTAGGGATTACTCTCTGCTACCTGTCGTATCAAACAAGTTAACAACCTAACAACCAGTTAAGCATGGCTTAGTTCTGCAAGCCACCCTGCTTCACGGTTTTTAAACGTAAGATGCCTAAAAGTTTCTATTTCTATGAAATGGTGAAGGGCTGTGTGTGATGTAGAATCCATTATTCTTGGCTGCACAGAGTTTAATGTTGTGTTTTGATGTTAACATTCAATCACTGATTCTAAATGAACTTCTATTATATTTTGGGAAGTGTGATTTGAAATGATCCTTCCCCCAAAAGAGTTTTTTTTTTTTTTTTCATTTTGTAGATTATATCTTTTTATTGAATGTTTCTCTTTTATTTTCCACTATATATTTTTACGGTCATGTATCTATACATGCCTCAGTCAACCAGTAGGCTGTTGGACTGCATTCAGCTACTGGGGATAATAGCACTCATTAAAGAATGCTCTTAAGCTTTTAGGTGATAACTGAAAACTTTTTGCCTTTTTTTTTAAATGCCTTTTAAATCTGATCTGTCTCTGTTGGGACCAAAGCGTGGACCACTATAGGTAGTTCCGTGCACCGTGGACCCTCTGTCTTCCAACGGGCAAGCGGCCAGCTTCCACCCTCGCACACAGGCTGTCTGACGCCAGCCCTGCCTTGGCTGGCGGATGACTCGTTGGGCGGTCTCTTCAGTTTATGTTTCAGTCCTGTTAACCTTACTGTAACCATACTGTCCAATTCCAATGACGCACTGGCCTACACTTACAAGATCTCATTTTGATGATCAAAATAAAAGAAGATATTCTGACAGCTACTGAATGTGTTTTTAAACTGCTGCCTTCTATGTTGAGTAGCTGGGATTAGCTAAAGAAGTAAATAATCTAGACATCTATATAATATGCTGCAGGGTGTGTTTCCTTGTATGCATTGGAATCCAATAGCATTTCACCCTGTAACCGCCAGTCACAATTTGACAGAATGCTCCTTTAAAGAGCCAATAAATGAGTAAATGTCTGCTTCATTGCTTCACTGCTATTTACAGCTGATTTGGGTACAGTACAGATTCTGCCTTCCGCCCATAATTTAGTTCTACTATAAAAAAAATTATTAATTTAGTTTCTGCTCACTAATCTGTTGCAGAGGCAATCCCCACCCGTACATCACAGCGCTGGAGAATCGCCCCGACTGCTGGTCCGCGCTGCTGCTAGCAATTGATGACTTCATCCAGCAGGCCGCTGACAGGCAAGGGCTTCCCCCTGAACAGCCCCGTAGAAGCCATAAACACCCCCGTCCGCCTCTCATTTTAACATTGTGTGAGAAGCTGTTATGTAGTAATGGTTAAGAAATGTACATGTGTGGACATACTAAGCTGAGATTCAATGGGAACGGCATAAAGAGGGGTTTTTCTCCTAGTGTTGGGGCATTACAGAAGGAACGTAACCCTCTACTCGGGCGCCTCACAGCCCAAATCAAAATTGATGTCAGTTAGTTAGGATTTACAACTTGTGTTTTTCCATTTGTTGTTGTTGTCAGTTGTGTGAAAGGACTGGACTAATATTGAAATCTGTCATAGCATGTCATTTAGCTAAAATTCCTTATATAAAACAATTCAGATCAGTCAGCTTTGGCCCCAGGTGTGAAGTCATTTAGCGTTAGCTACTGACTTGTTTGCGTGCTAATGTGATGCAGGGATGAGCCGGCCTACGTGGCCATGTTGGCCCCATTCCTGCGCTACCTGTACTGTGAGCCTCAGAGACAAGCCGGCCACGCCCTCCTCAGACACGGCCTCCTCAGGGTCCTGCTGCCCTCTCGCACAGGACACGGAGCGCCCTGCCAAGACCCGCCGCAGACCTCAGCGGTGTCCGACAGCCTGCTTCGCTGTCTGTGCCAGCTGGTGCCACATTTATGGGTGAGGTTATATCCCAGCAGGGGGGATTTGTGACTTCTGTCTTTCCTATGGAGGTCACTGCCTCTGTTTAAAATGTATCCACTGTGCCACTGGAATTGCATTCAATGAGGGTTCTAATGAGTTATTAGACAAATCCCCATTCAAAGCTACAGCCTTGAAGTTGGCAGTTTTTTGTACCTATATTAAGTGAGCTTTAACTGACCACTTTTTAAACCCAACGGTGTGTGGAGAGCACATGGTCCACTAGAGGCGCTTATACTCAAGGTGTCAAAGCGAGCTGTGCGCTGCTTGACGCAGTTTGTCGCACAAGACTCACGCCTAGATGCCGGACTATTCAAAAATTGCCAGAGAAGCAAAAAGACAGGTTTGGTATGAATGGGAAGTA
The DNA here is from genome assembly GCA_025447815.1 of Percopsis transmontana. Taxonomy (NCBI): domain Eukaryota; kingdom Metazoa; phylum Chordata; class Actinopteri; order Percopsiformes; family Percopsidae; genus Percopsis; species Percopsis transmontana. The sequence goes on from JAOEHI010002867.1 coordinate 36,973, forward strand.
AATAAACAGCAGCAAAACTGACATTTGTGTAAGATAAAAAGAGGATTGTTGAGTTAAGGACGACAGCTAACAGTTAACCGCTACACAAGCTAACCGTGCTTTCCTCTGTGTGCCTGCAGGTCGATAGCGTGGAGGCGTTGCTCGAGCTGCACGGCTTCGTGGAGACCCTGCTCCCCGCCTTGCTCACGTGCCCCGGGGAGCACTGGCGGTCCGAGAGGGCCCGCCTGCTCCTGCAGTTGCTGTGCGCCTGCCAGCTCAGTCTGAAGCTGAGCGCCGACTGCCGGCCGCTCCTCCACCTAATGCAGAAGCTTCTAGCAGGCTGCCAGGAGGTGAGGGTCGCCCGTAGCTTAGCACCTTGCTTTCAGAAGCATATTGGGCTCGTTTGTGAAAGCAGTTTGGGGATAATTGTTGGTGGTGTGACATTGAATTGCCTCATCCATCCTCATTCCATATACTGTACACCAGTAGTGTTTAAGTCTTTAATGTTGTGTTTGTGTGTGTGGTTTGTGCTTTGCAGGAGTTGCCTATAGCAGAGCTGCTGATTGGTGTGGCCCTGCTCCTTCTAGAAGCCTCCGGAGCTCAGCAGACTGGCCTGCTGAGTCTAGGTAGCCACCCCTGGTCATTCACTTACGTCTGGGCTTCACCTCTATCTATCATTGTGTTGAATGGGGCAGAAAGTTTTGCTCGGGGGCCCCCCCCCCCCCCCCCGCGCGCGCCCGGTGTCTGCGATTGTTGGGGGCATCAGTCATGGCAGGAGAGGTCGGCCTCTGCTTGGTGTTTGGCTCGTGGGGTGGCCGGTTGGCCGGATAATAGCACCCGAGGCGTTATTTGGTCCTGCTAGCGGCTCTCTCCCACGGTGCTTTATGACGTCTCACTTTGGCTGCCTGCTTCCACAAGACAAATGGCGATCATTACCTCCCAGGGGGATCTCCTTCCTGAAGCCCTCCTGGTATCGATCGCTGAGGCAGATTGCAACAGGTAATGTGCAGGGAGGTCAAGGCTCCACAAGGCCTCCTCCTCTGGACGCGTCCTTGAGGGTCGCAGGCTCAGAAGGTGAGGGGGGGGGGGGGGTGTGTGTGAAGGTGAAGGGTCCACACAAGAGGAGCGCTCCGGGGGCAGGCAGGAACCCTGAGATAGAAGATAGATGCTGGTGGCTGGAAGTTAAGGAGCAGGAGAGAGACGAGGTGAAGGATTGCACGTGGCAGGGGTCTGGTGGGGGTTGGGGGGGGGGGGGGGCAGGGGGCGGGGGCAGGTGGAGGGGGGCAGGTGAAGGGGGCAGGAAGCATGGAGAGAAATAGGAAAGGGATTTTTGTTTCGGCTTCTGTTGCAGAAGAACCCTGAAAATTGCGCCTGCCGAATCGAGCTAGCAGAGCTATAAATCACCGCCGCCGCTCCCTGCCGTGACCTCCACGTGACCTTCAGAGTCTCTCTCGCTCTCTTACACACACACACAGGTACACACCTTTCTCTCTCTTCCTCTCCCTCTCTCTTCCTCCCTCTCCCCCCCCCCTGTCTCGCAAACAGAGGCTGCGTAGCCACAGGACAGTGTATTCCTCACACAAAGCTGCATATGATTCATACATGCATCACTTGCTCACACAGCAGAATATAACCAAGTCACCGTGCTGCCGGTTGTCTCCGTTTGAAGGGATAGTACGTATTGTTTGTGTGTTTCAGGTGACCTGGGGTGTTTTCACAAGAAACAGAACTGCCATGGTAACTGGAGAATCGCTACAGGAGACACTGCGTTTGTGAGGAAGACGGATTATGGTGAAAATGACAATCATTTAGCCCGCTGACAATGCCGTGTTTAAGTCAGAGACGTCGTATTTTGTACAATTTTCCTCGATTGCTGAGGGACATTTGTCCAGTTTCCACGCAGGCCCTAACTGAACCACGCTGGGCGAAACGACACATCTTCTTGTCTCCTTTAACATTGAATACATGGCACACTATAAAGACATGCATCATGTAGTCAGTACACAGGGAGCCGGTAAAATACAGCAATATATCGCAACATTTATTTTCGCGATATTCGATTTCCAGCTAAAAAAACGATTCTTTAAAAAAAAAAATATATATATATATATATATTTTTTTTTTATTTATTATTATTTTTTTTTAAAGATTCTCGTTTTAAACGGTGTGTGAACTACAACTACTAGATGTCGCAATACGGCTAGTTGCCCAGAATTGACGGCCCCCATTTCTGGTAGAGTGACATTTGGATGCAACATGACGGATGCAGATGACAAACTTACAGCAGCTCCTTTAAAATACAAAGCCGATGTGTCATGTGTGGTATCTCAGCTCTGTTTTTACATTTTCAGTGAACTATGTGGAATATCGCAATATAT
>JAOEHI010002868.1:0-11253 GCA_025447815.1 Percopsis transmontana
CCCCCCCCCCCCCCCCCCCCCCCCCCCCCCCCCCCCCCCCCCCCCCCCCCCCCCCCCCCCCCCCCCCCCCAAGCCCTTTTGTGGAAAGCCCTGAATACTGAGGTTTAAATCCCTAGTTTGGTTAATCTCTATTCTGCCTTCAGCCAGAACTGATCAACAGCTGTCTCACTCGACGGAGGCCATGTCAGTTCTCCTAGATTACATCAACATGGACTGTGTCTGAAGAACTCACAGAAAAAGAAAAAAAAAATCTCAAGATGTGGAATCTCTATTGACTAACTAAGAGCATTCAAAATCAAGTTTTAACAAGCAGGTTTTATAACATTTCGTCATGCATCACTTAAGATGGCTATAGAATTTGTTTACACAAGTGTCATTTAATTCTTTTTAAATGCTGCCTGATTTTTGGGGCGAGGCACCAAACACTTGAGTTAGCTGTTAGTGGTTGACTCCCGGCCAAAAGGTTGAGGGTTTGATCCTCAACATGCCCAGCATACCTGTAAGCATCCTTGATAAGCATGTCTAACCCTTACCTGCTCATTAATACTGCAATTGTACTCACTAAGTTGCTTTAGCTAAAAGCATCTGCTAAATGACATTGTAATGTAACTAACATTATATGAACGTTCCCCTGAAAAGTTAAAGGTGAAAATGCAAAAAGCCTCTGATGTGTTGGCAGCAGTACGTGCGTCATTGCTGGTTAAGGGAATGTTTTGGAGCGAGCTGTGGTCCTGGAGGGATGTGTTGGAGCGGGCCGCAGACAGACAGGTGCTACGTGCCGTAGGCTCCATCTAGACTCCGCCCCCTCCAATAAAGACACCTTAAGCCTCGAGTGCTGTTTTTACTGGGTAGTCTGGGTACATGAGCTACTGGGCCTTTCTTCAATCAAAAATTATAACTGCCGTGCCAACACAGGCAAGGCAACAAATTGACAGTTGGTGAAATTGGCCTTATTTTACCTAAACCTTTTCTTGTACCACCAAAATTGATTCCCAATAAGTTTCAATGCCAATCAAAAAAAAAAGACAAAAAAAAAGATAAATAAACTAGGGGTGACCCCAAACATTCAATGGCTTGACAATTTGTTCGGAAGCCTGTTTCGATGTGAGAGTCAAATAGTCGCAGTAACAGAGGGCCATTTCTTTCAGCCAATATGGGTTGTTGAATGTATTTTACATAGACGTGCTCATCAAATAAATCATGATATGAAGCCTTTTTTGGTATTAACGCACATATTGATCATCTCTGAAATTAACTACTTCAACAAGGGAGAAAAGTTGGAAACAAGCAGCAACGTTCGATTCTTAGAAATGAAGCCAATAAGGAAGTGCCAAAACTTGCAGTTCCTCGAATGGCCACTTGAGGCTGGCTCCAAAAGTGAGTCAATCCCTATAGATCCCCCCCATGTTAAATGTCCAATTTTACAGCAGAAATAAACATGTTTACAGCTTGGTACAAAAAAAGGTCTCTATAGCTAGTTTCCCCGTTCATGACAACTGTAAGGGGGGTGAATTTTTACATAACTCATCAGTTGAAATTATTTTAAGCCATCAATTTATCCATTCATTACACACATAGCCGGGAGTTAGGCGGGAGTCTGACAATGCCAAGATGGCGAAGGCCCGAGCCAGCACACTTGGCTTCAAACCCGTTCTTCAGAAACTCTATGGGTGACGTCACGGAGGGTTTGTCCCTTTATTTATACAGTCTATGGTTGGAACACACCAGACTGACAGGTGTAACATGACCCACCATGGGCAGATGCTGTACATCCATCCATTGGCATGTGACAACATTGCAGATCTGTTTTTTTCTGGCTGTTGTTGCAGAAATGCACAGTATGGGTATGTTTATTAGTAGAGAGCTATGATTTAAGATTCGACTATTGGTCAACAATAGGCAGGATTGGCGAATATACGCTCGACTGGGCTAATTTCTTGACAAAAAAAAAACTACAATATTCAAGCAAGCATAATAAGTATCTAAAATAGAAATAACGGAAAGCACTGAAGACTTAAAATTAAAATTAAATTTTAATTTTAAGTCTTCTTAAAAATTCCATTTCACATGTCGTCACTTTTTTTTCTTAAAAACGAGAAACTCAGGACTTGTAATTTGACTTAAACTTGTCAACTGTGAGACTGGACTTGACTCGAGACTTTAAGACTCAACTTGACTAATGAACAAAAAATATATTTAAAAAAATAAAAATAAATCAGATATGTCCCATATAAACCCCAAAGCAATAGCTTTTTCAGAAAACAATAAGCAAATTTTGAATGCATTTCTGCATGTCGGTAATCTGCCTCTAGTCCGCCTCATGCTGTCAAACCTGTCTACAATCATTTGAGTGTGCATCTATGTCAGGGGTTCTCAAACTTTTTGGGGCCAGGGACCCTTTACAGGGAGAATTTTTTCCCCGAGGATCCCCTCATAATCGTAAAGACTATCTAGACTAGACTAGACTATCCTGCTCCCCTTTACACTCTTAAATGGTATTGGAACTATTTGTATTCGAAAACTTTTCACCCTAAATAACCTACTGCAAACCTGTTTCATAGAGCTAAACAGAAACACATTTGAATGATAATACCTTTTAAACAGAGGGTAATTTTATTGCATTTGGATATCTTAAAACAGTAGCAAGACTTTAGAGCTCACTTAAATACATGTTGAAGTTCCAAATATAACATGAATATATGTATAAATAAAACATTTAGAATAGAAGAGAATAGAAATCTTTATTGTCCACCAGGGTGGACATTTTTCTTTGGCTCACCAGATATGACAAATATAGACAGACATACAGGCAACATCTCAGACATAAGTGGAGTATAAAAAGATAAAATGGAAAATATCAGGATAAAAAATAATAAATATGCTTAAATACATTAAAATAGCAGCTCAGTTTGATGTTGTCACTTGTCACTTTTTTGAATTCTCAGAGCACCTAGGCACCAATGATAAATACAATGAAAAAATACTGCGGCAGCATACAGACAATATGCTAAACTGCTGGCTACATTTTTGATCAGGGGTAACTGCCAAAATGATTTGGTGCTCAATAACTTTGAGCCAATATATACATAAACAAATATTTGTTTGAGTTCTCTGTGGTCCTATTGTTTCATTGTTTACAATGGCATACCCGGAACAGCGCCAAACTACCACCAGTGGCCAAAGATATATCGCATCCGTAGCGCAAATCTGTAGATATGCTTTTTTTTTTTTTTAACGATACAGCAAGTTTATAATTTATGACCAATTATTTCACGGACCCCACTTTGACAACCACTGATCTATGTAAAACTATTTGTATATGTGTCTATATAAAAACAACTTTTGAGTTACCTATGGCTAGCTGGAAAAAATCCCTTGATTATGTAAACGCATCCTTCCGAATGCTGGCCAAATAGGTTATATATAGTGGTCAATCACACAAGTGATTTATGGAGCATTCAGTTTAGTTTGATTTTTTGGTTTGTTTTACTCCCTGTGGAAAAAAGATGACAAATATGCTAATTACCCATGCCCTTTTGTTTGTGTTTGAGAAGAACATATTGGACACTCACCGAATGTATATTAATTTATCAACACATTCTTATCTTAAATTTCGATTTTTTGGGCTAATATACAATTAGGATACTTATAATATAATTCCGATAAAATAATAATGGACAAAACTGGGCATAAACCAAATATTCCTTCTGTCGGGATTAAAGATCCTCTGCGACTCTGGTGGCACTTGGGTATGGAAGCTTAGCCTGGCCTATTTTTTTATTTTCTAATTCAGACAATGACAATTCAGGGAACCAAAGTATACACTTTATGGAGCTATTCTGGAAAAAGGCTAATTAACAAAAGAAACAGATCAGGACTGGATTTACAGAACATCCAGTGCTGTACATACATTCATTGAGTAGTCTGCACACACTCTCTCTCTTCCTGTTGTTTGCTCAATTGGGTGGTGAGATATGCAGCTGAGTACTGAGTGATCAGCGCATTCCTGTCACGCCATTCCATGGCTCATGAATCACTTCAGTTGATAGAAAATAAAAATGAAGGATCCGTTTGTGTTGCTTTTAGTGTACGTGTGTGCGTCTGCCAACATTATCCTCCAGAGATTACAAGCTTTATAAGGCTCAGAGGATAAACATCCAAAGTCTGGCAGTGCTATTGCAACACTGTGACTAAACACATCTTCTTACAACAAGACACATCTTCACTATTATTATCTAGAATAAGTTTAGTTTGAAACTAAGGTACAGGCAAACTTGCTAGTGCAGATAATGACTTCAACTTACATAACTTTGGACAGCATTTAAGAAACAATCGTTGCAGTTAACAAAAAAAAAGCTTAAAGATACACATAACTGTAATTACATTGGAACTGAGAGGCAAAAGGAAGAGCAGGTTGATTCTGCTTTCCATTTTTACAGCTCTGGAAATGCTGCTCTTTAAAGAAGGTACAGATTTACATAGTTTTGGACACCCAGATTTTGGCCCTCGTTTAACAAGCTTCTTGGAAACTAGGGAAGATTCAAGGTTATAGTCATCTCAATGCATGATAATGTAAGTTGCTATGTACAGTACCAGGCAAACCTTTGACTGGTACTGTATATCAGGGCCTCAACAACTCAACTATGATCATATGTTGTAAATGTATGCTACTGTCATAGCATACATTTACCAAGTGTCATGTGATGGCAAGTCTAACAAGTGTCACAATTTCTCAACCCGAGTGGCGTATAAGCTATACAAAGACATGTAGAGCCCTTCTTTTTCCACCATGTTCTTTGCCCATGAGGGGAGGTTGGAAACCGGGTGTGGTGGGAGGAGATGCTTTGAGGGGAGCTTGGCACGGAGACACTGCTCAAAACAAATCCTGTTAAAAAGTTACCATCCCAACCTCGGCGGGCCTTGAAGTATTCAGCCAGGCCTATTAAGTCTGTGTCGCACTGGGGCAGATAGGGGACTGGGTTTTGAAAACCCTAAAACAAAGACTGGAATCCCCACATTTCCCACAATTCCGAGCTGCATCAGCCCTGTGCTGACAGCACTGGCTTCCTACCATCATCTCATTACTAAAAACAAGCAGTGGTAGAAAAGCCTAGGGGGGACTAAAAGGCAACATTCACCTGACCTAACTGTGACTTGACTAGTAAACCCCAATGGTCATACAATAAGTCACACTGCGTGTTTGCCGTTTATGCATTTCGCGGGGCTGTTTGCTGTTTTTTTCCTCCTCCCAGCAAAAGAGGAGAAACGGATATTGTAACCGATTTGTAGGTTTGCTGTAAACTCACAGGGAGGGGCCCACAGTTTATATGTTGAGGTTAAGCACTCAGATATCATCGTGCACGAGAAACCTGTTTGCGTACAAAGAAAGCTTTGCCCTTGCGATGAAACTTGCCAAAAGGTAATTAGCTAAGACATACTTTTAACTTAACAAAAAAGGCAGGGGGATGACAATGAAGCGCAATGTGAATTTGCAAAACAAAAGTGGAAAGAAGAAAAAGTATCACGATGTATGAGTGAAACTTCGAACAAAGCATTACAGCTCTGAGCCATGAGGAGGTGAAGGGGAAATGTACAGTACACATTTTTCCATTAGAAGCGATTGGAAAGGCAAGACCAACTAACCGCAAAAAGTAGTCAACCACCAGAATTTCTCACAGATTTAACATAGTTTCTTCGCAGATATCCCCTTTCCCCTAGCATGCTGAATGCTAGGGGACAGGCCGCTTAGCTAATGGTGAGCTACAAACTCAGAATCTATTAAAATACTGTATCTTTGGTCAGTCTGACCAAATTAGCAAAAATGATGCAATTATTGACTGATGTACTACTACTGACTCTGGTACCATGTTAAAGTGGTCACTAATTGATACGTGAAAAGCTCTCGAAAACGGGCCTTTGGGTCCTAGTAACAAGGTTGGTTGTGTACATCATATATAGGCTACATTAAATGCTTTTAAAACATCAAATAGGACTCTAACTCTTTGTAAATGTTACTGTGCGTTTTGATCAGGCATGGCTCCCTACGAAACCAAAGTCACCACACATCTTAAATCAACAACTATCCAATGTCATAATAAATGCTGCTTCTTTTTTTGTGGAGAAGGAAAAAAATAAAAAGGTTATAATATCCTTAAGCTACAGCTACGTGGCGTGAATAAACTGCAGAGGGGCCTGTTTTATTACAAGTTCCTACAAGACACGTTTAAATGAGGTCTCTGACAGTTTGGCGCTCAGTCAACGTGATTTATGTCATTCTGAGGAAGCTGTTATGACAAATGAAGACTGAATGGGGTAAACCAAAAAGACTTGCACCTCACGATGGCTGGGCGTGCATCTTGCATAGATCAGACTGACACTCTCCCACGCTCCAGCATTGTGACACGGTTGCAACTAAATAGTGCCGAAACAATGTTTAAATAGCTCATATATGCATGCTATTTCAGTGAGGTATTGCCTAGGCTGGTTTTTGGGTAAGACCTAATCAGCAAATTAGTATATTTTACAAATATATACACCAATACACATTATGACTTGACCATTTGAATCAACTCATATGTACCAAAACTGGAAAGTCTTTTAAAATAAATGTAATAAAATCTGAATGTAACTATACAAACCTACATTTAAAAATATATTTATAAATTCGTTTTAAAATTTTTTTTTGTTCATGTCGGTTCAGAGCCTAATTTGACTTGCAGCATGTCGCCCCCTGTTGGACATTGATTGTCCCAATGTTGGTTTTATTCACATAAACAATCAGTAGATTTGGATCTCTTTTAGCCTGTCTAATTGTAACTACCTGAGATGTGGACAGTATGGGACATCTAGAGATCTAGTGTATTTTGAGACTTTCCTCTCTCAAAATCTGTGAAAAGTAAAATAAACTAATCCATTGGAGCTTCTTTCTACAAAGAAAAGCAGCAGGTATTGCCCAACTATCACAGACATTTTCTGGCGATATGGTTCCTTTATTCACCACGGCTACAATTTTGGCAAGCACATATAGAGAACCTTTTACATGGATGTGGAGGATTAGAGGTGTAACTAGTTCCCCTGGGAGAATGCCAGGCATTCCCTAAGGGTCTGGAATGTCTTCAATCTGCTGTTCCCATTAACCCCACACCCTCTGCTTATTGAAATAACAGAGCAGAGGGAAAGCCTCTTTAATTAAAAGGTAGGTTTAGGTGTGATGAGATTTCTTTTAGAGCATAATAACCCAGGCTGTGATTAAGAGCATTTCATGATTCCAATGGCTGTAAGTGGAGAGCTGGGATCTCCAGCTGCCAGAGGGCAATCTTTCCACCTCTGTCTGACTCTCTAACAAAAGGGGAGGGAAATGCAAGACAAACTAACGTGATCCTGTTTTACTTCCTCAAAAGACACTTTTACACCGCAGGGAACTGACCCAGAAGCTATGGTCCAGGATCAAAAGGGGAACAAAATCAGTCCTAGTACATTTTCATGCAGGGCACTTTTCCACTGCACCCCCATGGGACAAGGTCTGTAGGACTGCATGCACTACAATGAACGTGTGTGCATATAATTTGCATAGTTCGGTGCCAATGAGTACTGCTCCCAGATATTATTAGGGCTGGGTATTGGCAAGGACTTTACGATACGATACATATCACGATACAAGGGTCACGATACGATTATATCACGATACATTACATATTGCGATATATTGCGATATTCCACATAGTAAAAAATTAAAACAGAGCTGAAATACTACACATCAGCTTTATGTTTTTAAGGAAGGAGCTGCTGTAATTTTGTCAGCTGCGTCTGTCATGTTGCATCCAAATTTCATTCAACCAGAAATGGGGGCCATCAGTTCTAGGCAACTAGCTGTACTGCGACATCTAGTAGTTGTAGTTCACACATCGTTTAAAAGGAGAATCTTCCCAAAAAAAAAAAAATGTATTATTATTTTTATTTTTTTAAAGAATCGATTTTTGATCTGGAAATCGATTTAGTATATCGCGAAAATAAATTTGGCGATATATCGCTGTATCGATATTTTAGCACAGCCATGGATATTATACAATTTCTGTATGTGCATCATTTAGGTTCTAAAGAAAAATATCAGCCACATATTCAGGCCTGTTCAAAGTGGAGATGCTTTCTGGGGTGGCAGCATGCTTTCAATTGGACCATTTTACACAAGTATTTTAATAGATTCTGAGTTTGTAGCTCACCATTAGCAAAGCGGCCTGTCCCCTAAAATTCAGCATGCCCCGCACATCTTCATGTGGGGGCATATCTGCGAAGAAACGATGTTAAATCTGTGAGAAATTCTGGTGGTTGACGACATCATTTTGTCTTTTTGCGGTTAGTTGGTCTTGCCTGTGTGTGTGTGTGTCTTTGGCCAAAAGTCTATTTCAAGCAAATGTGGCTCAACTACAAACATGATAAAAAACACTGGGATTTTCAAGTATTTTATGTCTGAATAAAGAGATTCAGGTTCCTATTGTACACACACTGGCTGGCTATTAGCGTCTATTCAGCGATAAGTGCTATGGAATGGAAGCGTTCCTGTACCTTTTGGTACCCTGGCCCCAGTTAAGCTTGAAATAGGTTTCTGTGAAATCGGTTAAATCACTTCAAAGCGGCTCAAAAACTTATATAAAGCCCCCAATACAGTTCATCTTAAGTATATATTACTGTACAAATTTATTTGGCTAAATAGACAATACTTTTTAGTAATAGATAAACATTAAGTTAGAGGCTTTTCATAGGCTATGTTGACAACAATAAAATATAAAATGATGCTGGGCCTTGTACTTTAGTCAAACTAAAATGTGTTTTTAATTTGTGTTTTAACCTAATTTACATCTGCTCTTTATTTGCCACAGTATTGCAAGGAGCAGGCAGGCATCTTACGCAAGCATGCTTACAGGTAGGCCAACTCTGGGACTTGAACCCACAACCTTCATCAAGATCACTCACCCTCCCTCACTCTCTGCATCCTCTGAGCTGTGAGCCTCTGCCCTGGCAGGGCCTGTAGTCCTCTTTCTGTGCGTGGGTGTTGACCGGTGAAGAGGGCTGAATCTCTGTGCCCCGACTGCTCCCTTTATCCCCCTGCGATCTCTGAGCTCGTCTGTGACTTGGTCCTGTAGTGCCGGCAGAGCATTTTTGAGTGCCTTCATCTCATCCTTTAGCTCTGACACGCACTGTATCAGGGCTTCAAGGCGTTGAAGCACCTCAGCCTGGCTGCTGGACAGTTCAGGACTGTCCACTGTCATTATTCCAGTGGTCCTTTCATTGTTACTGTTGAGGTACACCCCTGGCAAAGAGCCTCTTCGCCTTGACCTAAGGCTCTGGTACCAGACTGCAGCTATGCTGATCCCAGCCACCCCCGCCAATGCTCCCAGAACCATCACCTTGCTGTCTGCCTGGGCCATCCTGCAGGCCTGTAGAAAAAAAGGACAGGTACAATTTGAACAGTGTATATAAAAAAAAATGCTTGTTTTGCAAGCTCAATATCTGCCAGGGCAGATAGCTGCCCCTTAGTTTATGTAATGTTTGCTCAAGCTAGTTCGATATTTTAAATTATGGTGTTTTGGTTATTATATACTGAGATATACAGTATATACACATACATACACGCCAATATCTTTCAGAAGTCCATTATTTTACTTTTTTTAAATTACTTTGCTAAAGTAAAAAGGTATACAATGTGCTTCACAATCAGGAAAATATGTGCATCTACGTAGAGCCTAATCAAGCAATGTAAAGGATGTATGTAATGAAAATGTAATACTAATGACCTTGTAGAGAAAAGGTGGCTGACGTTTAGAGACGATGCAATCCGGTGTGTTTACAAGTCATTCACCCGCAGGACTGTTTGGTCTTTTACTTACTATGTAATTGGATCAACACACTAATGACTAGCGAGCAAGGGAACGTTACACACAGGCTTGACAGCAAGATCCAACAAGCCATTCCTATTTAGTTAGCCACAGAGCTAACGCGTAAACCAACTTATACCACCGGGCTATATGGTCAAAAAAGGTTCGTTACTTATATCTCAATAGTACACAATTATTTAAACAAAGTAAGCAAACATATAACGTTTACAAAGTAAGACATCTTACAGTGGGTAATCTGGCATTTAGAGACTATTCCACAGGACTGTTTCAACAGCGCATGCGTGCCCTTCCTTCAAAATCTCCCGTATTGGAAAAAGTGACTAGCTGAAACATTCCGCATTGAATCAGTGCCACCTTAGGTCCAGTCTAATTTTAGTTGACATATTCTCAGTTTTCATTCACTACTACAGTACACTAGTCCCGAGGGGCCAGACTTATTATACAATCTTATCAAACTGTTAAATATCTTTGCCCTGAGAGCTCAACGCACTGTAACTTAAGAAAACACATGCAAATAGACAAAACACAAGCAAATTAGAAAAACATCTTCAGCAATTTGATAACACATGTGCAGCATTAAGAAAACGCGCTGCAAATTTAGACAATACAACACAGAAACACTCTGCAATTAAGCGATAACGGAAGTGTTTCCAGAGGACAATTAAAAGTGATGAACACGTCACAATTTAAAAATGTTCTTACATTTTAGCTAATTTTCCCGACACCACTGACGGATCCCCGACTTCAATATCGTCACAAGTGGCTATTAATCACAAACCGTAGCAAGCGTGTATCGCAAGCCGTTTTAACATTTTATCGAACCACACTCCTATCCGTAATTACATTTTAGATATCCATAATAGCATTTCTTGTCAAAATTGTATTCTCACTAGTCGTAAAACATATCGACAATAACATTCTTACTAGATATTAGATATCTACAACTTTGATTGTACTGGTTCAAATTGAGATATCTAAAAATCCTTAAAAAGTGGCCGTTTTAACATTTAATAGCTAGACTGGATATGTTGTAGATATCCGTAATTCAATTCTTTCTAATCAAAAATATCATTTCAGATATCCACAACGTCATTCTTCCTATGACAAATTACAATGACAAATTACGTCACTTTTACCATTCATGTGTATTGGGCTTTCAATTTCCACAATTGCATTGCAGATATAATTCTGGATATCTGCAATATGATAGTTACTAAGAAAAACTCCCATTTCAGATATCTACAGTCCAATTGTTATTAATCATAACTTTAATTTTCAGTAAGAATGTCATTGCAGATATCTGAAATGTTTTTGACTAGGAAGAATTTAATTATAGATATCTACATTATATATCCAGTCT
>JAOEHI010002869.1:0-11253 GCA_025447815.1 Percopsis transmontana
ATTTTTTTATATGTAATGTATTCCTAATATGTACAGTATATTATTCTATAATTATGTTATTAGGTCAATTATAACATTACTGGTCTATAATCTTGGGCAGGTCACTGTTGAACAGGTCACTGTTCAATAGGTTATAATGTCATTCATATACTGTTATCATTTGTTTTATTTTAGAAACTGAACCTTCAAATCTATGAACCGGTGTACCTGTGAACCTTATAATAACAATGAGTGCATTAAATACAGTATGTTCAACTCTCACTGGTGGCTCCGTGCTCTCTAATAGGAGAACTGAAGCGGTCTAAAAAGTCTTCTTGCCAGCAAGCATATTCAGGGTCAAAACCCAACACACGTTTTGACCTGTGACATGCACTATGTCACTTTATTGTAATGAGGGGAAAAAAATTTGATTTGAATACCTTTTATTGTTTTATAAAGCCACTGTGTGTTATGTTTTTTAATCCTTTATGAAAACCTGTTCAAACGTGAATACACTGGACTTTGTATTTAATGCATTTTATGCATAAATCTTTGAAAATAATATTTTTGTATTTTTTTTAAAACAAGCCGACTAATCAACTAATTGAAATAATAATTGTCAGACTAATCAATTATCAAAGTAATCGTTAATTGCAGCCCTATTGTAGAGTCAAGGTTTGGCTCTCACGGATAAAGATTGGTCAGAGCTTTCAGAATATATTTGAAATGGATGCTTCATGCAAGTAAGTCTGGAGAAAGAAAATGGCCAGAGCAGGTTCCTTCGTTTCCTTCATTCAACTGTTGGCAGGGTGCTCACAGAAGCATCTGAGATCAGGCGGAGGTCTGTAGAGTTCTACTCAGGTCTCTATGCTTGTGAGTACTCCGAGGACACAGTCTCAGTTAGTCTCAGAGTTAGTTTCAGTTTCATCAGGGCCTGCCTTAGGTGTCTGCAGAAGCAAGAGCTGGCAGTACAGAACATGGCAAATGGCAGAGCCCCAGGCATAGATGGTCTCTGATTGACATTTCTATGTCCATCAGAGACCATCTGTAAAATGTCAGTACAGAACTGGCAAGGAAAGGCTGGGATAAGGTGGAATCTGTGGCTGAAAGACTAGGAATAAGGTCCATGCATATGCAGGTTGCTGGTCAAATGCTTAAGAGGTTCCGGCAAATATTGCCTGAGGAGGACAAGAGGCTGTTGAGAGACTGGACTGCTTGACTCAAAAGTTAAATGGACACAGATCCCTTTCCAAAAATGGGTGCCAGCTTAAAAATGACAGAAGGGGAGCATAAGTCCCTTGCACTTTGGTGTGTGTGTGTGGGGGGGGGGGCCAAAAACAATACAGCTGTAATATAATGGAGTTGTAAAAATGTTGAAAATAGAAAAGCTCAAGGATAAGCTTGAAGGTGGAACCTGATGTTAGATCAGCTTGGAGAGCACTTTACAAGCCACCGTTTACCAAAGGTGTTGGTGACTTGTTGGTTAATGCATTTAGGCTGTATATCTGTGTTAAATCAATGAATACATTTTTTGAAAGGGAAACGTTTTCACTGTAGCAGACTTAGTTCATTGTTTCATACATTGAGGTCTTTGTTTAGTTCCTTTCAAGGAGTTTTTAGTGAGTGTTTTTGTTTTTGTTACTGTAAGAAAAAGAAGTGTAGGACAAGCAAAATTGGCAATACACAAAAGAAAGAAAATTAGAGACAGCCAAACACTAAGATATTTTGTTAATTTTCAAAGGGATGGTGAAGGGAAGGAGAACACTTGATTATAATTTCTATAACATGATGGGGCATATAGTGGAGTTATCTCAATCATAAATTATTACATGTACAGCAAATGGTGTGGAGAGAGAGAGAGAGAGAGATTTCAAAAGAAAAAAAAAAACTCTTTCTTTGGTCTGTGCCATGTCAGCAAGAACTATCAAAGACAAATACTGCCTGTTTCAACACAAAAAAGCCCCCTCAACACACACACACACACACACACAAAGCGCATGTGGGCACTCACTCAGCCAACTCATTATATTTCAAATTGTAATCCTAGCTGCAGTACCGCTACCCCCAACAGAGTTCCACCTGATACTGACACCTGATACCGACCTCGTAAGCATTCTTGATGTTGAGGGGCTGGCCTGTGGCCGCCACATGTCCCACAATGCCCTTGTTCCACTCCAGGCGGATGCAGCTGTTGGAGGATTCCTCTAGCGTCGAGCCCTCGGCCACGTCAAACAAGCGGCTGACCAGGAACTTCCTGTTGGAGCTGTCCTCACCCACCTGGCAAACACGCAGCGGCAGGAAGTGAAGTCATGAGTCTGTGTTAGAGCAGGGTAAATTACACTAGAATCTGTGTTCACATTTTACTAAGAATGTTTTTACTCATTATGACAGCCCAGAAAACCCACATCAAAACAGAAGTTGACAGACGGTTCTGTAATAACTCTCTTATGCCTAGTCCACACGTACACGGGTATTTTCATAAACAGTTTTTCCTCCTTCCTTTAAAAAAAACCTCTTCCACACAAGTACGGTATAAAAAAAATCTCCGTCCACACGAAAATACAAAAACACGTTATCAAGCGCTGTCAAGAGCATGCCAAACCAACAGGTGGCGATATAACCCCAACCGTAAAGCCATGTTGGCCAATCAGATCACTCGCCTCATGTAAACAAAGGAGATAGCGGCGCACAATCTGATGTCAAACAAAGGAGATAACAGCGCACACTTCGACGTCACAAGCCAAAATGTCCGGTTTCACCGACCTGGCAGGAGTTTTCAAAAAGGTTCGGGTTTCAGTGACCTGATACTGCGTTTGCGTGTGGACGAACAGCCAAATTGCATAGAAAAAGCTGCGGTTTTGAAAATACCACTGTTCGTGTAGACAGGGCTCTACCTACAGTCTATCCCTTTGCAATTTAGGTGAATTTGGCGTGTGTGGGAGGGACTTGGGGAGGTGTGGTTCATGGGGCTCCCAGGGATTGGGAGCAGGTGTTTATAATCGCCCTAATCACCCGTCTCCCTACAAAAGCAGGCCAGACACACTCGAGAGATGCAGGAGGGCTGGCAGAACGACCCAGGCCACGTCAAGTCCTGACCCGTTTTATCTATGCCTAATTATAGCTACACGACAGCGTAAAAGGCTTGTTTTATTCCGCTGACACAGTGACTGAAAAAGGAATGAGCTGAACAGTAGCCTCAATCAGGTATACTCTAAATCGCAGTGAAATGACCATGAATAATAATTATTGTTCATATTTCACCAGGTACTCACAAAGCCAGGTGCCACAATGTGTAAAAACATAATGTTTCAATTTGATACACAACTGTATCCTTCTTTCCTGCCCAATTTTGCTCTATACTTGCCAGGAACAATGAGTAGCGGTCTGCTGCGATCAGCTCATTGATGTGCAGGAAAATCTTGTGGCACAGCGTTGTCACGTCTAGGTGACTGGACACATCTTTGACCAGCTCCAGCAGCCTGGCACAGCGGTCCCCTCCGCCAGTGCCCACCACTCCACATCCATTTCCCTCTCCTCCTCCGCTGGTGCCAACCCCCCCACTGCCACCCTCAGCCATCACCAGTGTGCGCGAGGCAATAGGCTCACGGTCCGCGTCACTCAGGAACGTCAGTGAGCCCTCCGAGTCCTTGACCACGATTGGCCGCAGGGGCCTGTCAAACTCAGATGCCGAGATCTTGCGCGTGGGGGTCCCGGGGGCTGGGCTGGGGGCGCCCGGGGACGGGCAGCGGTTGTCGTAGAGGCTCAGGCTAGGGGGGTGGATGGTCGATGCAGCGGGAGGCGGGGGGCAGAGCTCCACGGAGGTGTGACTTGCTCGCTGAAGGGGCGGGGTCTCTCTGGAGGACGGCTGGATGGCGTGGACGCGCTCAGCAAACCAGGCATTCACCATCTCCCTGTCAACACACAGGGAGGAGAGGAGGTTCGGACTCCATCAAGTATTGTCTACTCTAGGCTGTTAGAGGGGATAATAATGCATTGTGGCTTGGAACATGAGAAGGGGAATACACAAGGAAATTAAGCGTAATGCAGCGCGGTGCCAACTTGACCGCACTGTTCCCCACGGTCTTGATATTGTAGGCTAAATGCATTAATCAGGTACATTGCTTCTAATGAGGTTATTTACTAAAAACAAATTAAATATGTTTACGTGTGTCAAAAAAAATTTACAGTATATCTTTGTATGAATAGTAAATCAAATGATTACATTGTTTTTCATCAGAAAGCGCCTTGTTTAATCAACGCAAAAACATCAGCTTGCACACAGACAATTGAACAGACAGCAAATAGAGAGCAGATATCGAATATAGCAGTAATACCTCATCACATTAAAGCAGTACACAACAGTCCACACTGTCCTGAAACCGCAGGAAAAAATCTGTTTTTGGTTCCAACACCAAAATTCGTCAGGGCAGTCAAAGGCTCTCTTCACTTGAGCTGGTTTTAGTGGAAAGCCAAAGATTATAAAGGGCATGGGCCATGAAATTAAGATTAGGAGTAGAGCCAATTAAATAGAATCCATCTTTTTATGTAGTAGAGTATACAGTCAATGTGCATGTGTGTTTCTGGTTTGTGTGTGTCCAGTGCAGAATACTAGTTTGTAGAAACCCAGGCAGGTTTGGGTTCTGAACTCCCATCTGCTATTGAGCATCTCCCTGCAGAGCAGACCCTAATGTATCCAGCGATGGTGTGCTGAATCAATACTGTCTCTTAACAAATACCTCCCCACCACAACGCCATAATAGCTTATGTGGGCAAACGTTGCGGTGTGTGTGGGGAGCCAATCAACTTCTATCCTTTTCTTTCTTATCATGTAATGGGGTCAAAAAAGCAAGATAGAAGAAAAACCACGCAAGAAAATACAGTATGTCACTGACTACTTATGGCGGTGGGACTGCAGTTTTTAATGGAAAATATTGTAAGATATGGCCTGGAATAGATCTTAATTGCCATTAAGGCATGGAAAGAAAGATGTGTTGCCGTGGCAATTTAAAGTGGATAATGGTCTGGGTGTAGCCTACTTCACCGAAATAAACACAGACCCCAAGGATAGGTTACAACAAGTCTGATAAAGTCTGATGTCAAGATAACATCCCTTTCCTAAGTGGGCATATACAGCGGTCACTGCTTTAGGCAGTTAAATATAAATTAACAAAGGCTGTATGTACTATGTTAAACATAGTACATACAGCCTTTGTTAATTTAACATTGTTTGCTAACCCAACGGTTTTAGGATCTATTGTTGCAGCGATTATAATTATTCGGACAGATCTGTGGCATAATGCCCCATACTGGGAAGATTAGGATGTTTTGAGACCTAAGAAAAACTGTTTTGTCGCAGGGAATTACGTAGAGGAAATTTGAAGGCTCAATATAGTGATCACCGAGAACCCATTCAACAGCAAGGAAATTAAACGGAATTATTGGCAGTAATAAAAGTTAATGATTAAAGGGTTAGCTCAACTCTGTGTGCAGTTAATGAATGTACTCTACAGTCTACAAACAGAGCTCCTCTCACAGAAAGTCGCTGCAAAAAAAGGCCACCATAAATGGGGCTAACAGTAAATCCCAGTAGACTGTCACCAGTAAGTTAGGATAAAGCCCTGCAGATCCCTGGAAACCCAAACAATGCAGGTAGAATGTACCTGTCCACGGACACACACACAACAAGGTCTTGCCTCACACGAACTAAAATAGAAACAAAACTGATATCACAGGAGCGTGCGACAACAGGCACACACAAACACACTCAAACAAGGGTGTCATCCCCCTATTAGCCCCCCAGTTTACCTCGACGCCTTCCGGATAAAGTACGAGTGAGCGAACTCCTGGTGGTCGTCCAACCACGCTTCCGTTCTCTCGCATTCAGGGGAGTAGCAGTGATCTTCCATGACGACAAAACGCGATTCCTTTACGATTCACGTGAGGGTCATCTGTAACGGCCTAATCAGTAACGGCATTAATATCGGTCACTTTTGTTGGGTTGGGTGGGGGGCACACAGCAAAAAACCTAGAGTCGTATTTTTTAGAGCTTCCTACATGGTGCGCGCATGTGGGAAGACCTCGGCGAGGAGTGAGATTGTTGTCAGCGCTACAACATCGCCCCCATCCCTCGTCTCTCCTTACTCTCTCTCTCCCTCTCTTTTTTTCATTCAGGATAACGGCTGTTGACACCACAATGAATACCCATCCATGTTATTTCGCACACACCCGCCCTGATATACTGTGTCTATAGCTGCAGCGTAGTCCTGCTACTAATACTGATGAGGCTGCATCAACGGCATAATGAACTCCCCATCAATGTGGCCCTCCTCCGTTTTCCTACACTCAAACAAACCCAATCGAACAACAAACAAGGTAATTATTAACTTCAGAGTCCCAGAACGATTTACGGGATAAGAAAATTGTTTTCATAAAGGCACTCCATGCATCCATTTCCTCAATCATTCAGTTGTCTTGATCGTATAAGACAGTAGTTTAAGACTATTCTCGCAATAGATTAGAAAATAATAAATCATTAAATAAAATGCTGGGAAACATTTAAAGGTAGGCTACACGCCCCAGTTGTGTTATAGCATCCCCAGAAGCGCAACTTTCCTCCCCAGCTCACCTGATGATCACTCAGTGCAAGGGAGTGTGCTTCATTTTTTTAAGGTTTTATTGATGCATTCAAATGTCCCCCATTTGCCCCCAGACCAAGGTCTTTGCAAGCTGTCATCTCTTCCAAGCTGGACCTCAGCCCCTCTGGTCGTGTTGCCTTACCAGCAGATGGTCTGGGGGTCCCCCCCATGAGAACAAACCCCATCAATGTGCTATCAGGCACGAACTCCCCCCATCCCATTACACACACTCACACAGAGGGTCTCCTTAGCCTTAGTCTGGCTGATGCATGCAATAAACAATATTAGCGTGAACAAAGGCCTTTTCATGTGCACGAGCACACAGAAAAGCAAACCCATGCATTCAGCGGAGGGGAAACTCCTGCACGCGCAGAACGGACACACACAGACACACACAGACGTACAACACACACACACACACAACGTTGTCTATTCCCATTGGTCCATTGGTGATACCCGAGCAGACATAATTGAAAGTCTCTTTCTGACCACGAAAGTCCCCAGAGGTGAAGGGGGGAGGGGGGGTGGGAATTTGTGTTTTATGTGTGTATCTCAGTGTGTATTTTGTATATCTTTTCTTGTGAAGGTGAAGTGGGGAATATATACAGTACGTGTTTGTATATGCATGTAAATGTGCACTTGTGCAGTTGAATTCTGTGTGTTTAAGTAGGAATGTGGGTGTGTCAGTACCTGTTTGTGTTTTCATTTAAATTATTTGCATTCAACTGAACTCAGTTAGGTTATCTTGTGTGTTACTAGTCATGAATGAAAACATTTTTTATTTCAGTTGAACATAACAAAGGTAGAGAACATCAGCAAACTATGAAAATCAGTTCCATTGCAAAAACTAGACATTTCAGTCAATCAGTTCCAATGTGGGGATGTTATTTTGGAGTCCAGTTGACAAGTGCTTTCACCTTAACCAATAAGATCATGACAACATGTGGTCAGATAAACCAACAATGTCATTGCATAATTCTTCCCACAGAAGTAAATAAGCAAATAATATGCTCAGTCGTCAGCTTCTTCGAGTCTGAGCCAAACAGTTTTTGCATATACATTACAATGGAATGAAATCCTTAGGGTTTTTGGTGGTTTAACTTGAGTAAATACTAAGAAAACCTTTACATACAACGGGCCAGTTTACTTAACTTAAGGTTACTTAACTCAACTTTGTTTCTGTGCACACAACTTCCTAGAAATACTCTGACTTTCTTTATCTAAATCCCCTTTCACACAGTTGGTAAATTTCCAGGAACTATGGGATAACCTTCCAGGCACTGCTAGTGATTTTCACTATTGACACATGCAGCTACATCCCGGAACGTTTCCATCTTGTGTCTTTTCACACATGCCATGGCATGGCGTTTAGTCTAATGCCCATTTAAATGTGTTCTGACGCCGATTTTGAGATGGCAGTAATGCAACACTTTATAGATTATGCCTTGTGGTGAAATGTCGTGCTGAATAATGAATGAACATGATCGTTTTATATATTCATGTGTATGGTTTACATGTCGTGATGTTAAATAATCTTGTCAGTCCGTCTCTGACAATATTGCTATGATAGGCCTACCCCTTAGCAGCCGCCGATGGCCTCATAGTAGACCTAATCTACTGTTTTTTTTCGCTTATATTTTTAAAGACATCTACTATAGTAGGTTATAACCTTCATTCATTAAATAATGCCGTGCTTATGGATACTGACTCTGTTACCATGACTCTGGTGAGGAGATTCATGGCACGACCCCTGTTCCTTTTACCTTATTCCAGATGCGGCATTATTCCAGAATGAAGGCGCAATATTTCCGCCTTGTAAACGCGGTGTAAAAATGGCTTTACATTCTTGAAAAAATTTGCTTGTTTGCAAACGAAAAAATTATCGCTTGTTATAAAATCACCATAACCTCAAGGTAACTGTGTTACATCCGTCTGTACGTCAGACGGATGTAACACTTTACGTGCTTGTCCCGGCATTGTTACTGCTATAGCCATACCTGCATTTTCCCTAAAATATTACTAGGTCTTGATTTCCCAGAATATCGATCCCTGTTCCCATTCACACATGACCCCATGACGGAAATGTTCCGGAACATTACAGGGAAAGACTGCATGTGTGAAAGGGGCTTAAGACAGTAAACAACAGCCATCCCATCCACACAGTAATACCCTCTCCTAGATTAAACAGACTAGTTGCTATTGTAAACCCGCCCATACTAACCTCTTTCAGATAGCCAGAAATGTTAAAACTTTCCATACACATTCCCATTGCGGCAACAGGCACCAGTGCACCACATGCATTCACACACATAGACACACACACCGTGACACGGCTGTCAGGTTGGAATGCGTCAACCATGGCGGGCAACAAGCAATTCTTGTACATGTGTGCATTCATTTTGAAGTGGAGTGAGAAAGATAAAAAGCTAAGGTAAAAGCCCCATGCCTGAGCAAGTTTTGCATATACTGTACAGCAGTACATATTAAGCATAGACAATCAAATCATTATTCAAATCGCTTATACATTAAATTAATTGATAAAGGTTGAACTGAACTTCTTAGTGTACTTCAATTTATTCCTGATGTATAATCATACAATTGTATAGTATCCCCCATATACCTGAGCCCTCTTTAATCCAGCAAATCTACATTTTAGCATTTTCAGTATACAGTATACAGTATATATTCCAGTTGTTGATCTACAATTCTGGCTACATGTATGTGGCATTAGCTTGGTACCACATTAGCAAACACAAAAAATCCACTTGAAAAGATACAACTTTTTATAAGGCATCACCTCG
Source organism: Percopsis transmontana (assembly GCA_025447815.1). Taxonomy (NCBI): domain Eukaryota; kingdom Metazoa; phylum Chordata; class Actinopteri; order Percopsiformes; family Percopsidae; genus Percopsis; species Percopsis transmontana. The sequence goes on from JAOEHI010002869.1 coordinate 9,416, forward strand.
CCTGTGAGCAGGTCTGTTTGTGAGCAGGGCTGTTTAATGGCTTCCCTCCATCGAGTAAATGTTTGAGAAAACACAGACGTGCTTCTGCATAGTGTCAGAAGGGAGCGCAGGGTCACTAGAAATATATCTAACAAGAGATATAAAGTATGAGGGAGAATATAAGACACAGGATATTTGCTTATATTGAAAGCTTGTTTTCTGTCACAGCAGCAAACTTTGCAAAATGTCATGAGAGTTCAGTAGGTATAATCTTGCAAACAAATAATGTGTCATTGAGTATTTTATTGTGTATTTATAAAGTGTAAGAATTTAGGGGCAGTAAGTTTCCGGTCTCTGTTTGTGAAAACAACTGTCCCTGGTTTGTCTCAAATGTGCAGAAGGTCTCATCTAGAATGTAAGTGTACTGAAGATGACCAGGGATGAGTGGGTTGATGTTCCCAAATCCTAACAAAAATGCAATTTCCTGACCATCTGAAAGCAAAAAGAGTAGAATTTCCATTTCCACAAAAAAATCAATCTGCAACTATAAAGCTTTGACACCGCCGAGCTAAAACAGATATGCCTTTGTGAGTCACAAAGTTTTAATTTGGAACATAGTTGCAGTCGTTTTATTCCAACCAATAAACAGTTGCAATAAATTCAAAGTGCTTTTGAGTAAGTCTTATTTGTGTGTCTGTCTGTGTATATATAGTGTATAGTCCTACAGAATGTAGTTTACATGTTTTACAGGAGGGAATGAAGTCTGTTCAAACAGCAGCAAAGAGAACAAATTATTAAAGCTCAGAACTTTGCAATCTTTTCCCACGTCATGAATGATGTGATTGAGTGATGCCTCAATTTGCACCCCCCTTCAACCCTCAGAGGACAAATGAGGCATGAAGACTTCTTGATGAGTATTATGCAGATGAATTCCAAGCAGCTGTTTTGATGAGACTGGTATATCATTACACCTACACCTCGACTAGCATAGTCGCAAGATTGGCATGTGTTGTCTAGAGATAAAAATACAGATACATCAAAAGTCACCTGAAGTACGAGCGTGATTGTGTAGGAGTTGGACACAAGCTAAGCTATCAGACTCATCCAAGCCTGCGGGCCGTCATTACCACAACCGTCGCTTGCACTTAGATGTTTCCCAGAGTGACAGACATGCAAAGTGTGAGGGGAAATGTGCACCTTGATTTGATGCGTGTCATCTGAAAAACAGCGCTTTGCCAATGAAAATCAGAGGAGGGAGGTGATGAAAAAACACAATGAAACGACGAGAACATGATGATCCAGCTGGAAAGGAGAGTTTTTGTTGCCTTGAAAACTATATTGTGAGATCACAAATTTGGGAAGATTAGGCTATTTTTATTAGTTTGGAGGCAGGTAAAAGGGTCACTGTGTTCCAAGAGCAGACATTTTGGCCTTGTCTGAAGGACTCTCATAAGCCTTGGTGAAACTACCTTTCCTACCCAACTATCCCTTTTTTGTGCGTTAGTATACTCCAACCACACATTAGAGCTCTTTTTTATCATAACGAAAATGCTTGACAAACAACCAATAATAACTAGCTAACACTCCAAAGGCTCACAAGTATTATGAAAAGGTAAGTGATTTGTCACGATCGGCGCGCACAGGCCTATGCGCGCTCTGTGCGTGCCTGCCCTATTTGCGCACCTGGGATGGATTAGCCCCACAGGTGCGACTCCTTAATTGTTTGAGTAGTGGACTATTTAAGTTTCACCAACAGCACAAGTTGTTGTTGGTCATTGTTTGGGCTTATGCCCTGTGTGTGTGTGTGTGTGTGTGTGTGTGTGTGTGTGTGTGTGTGTGTGTGTGTGTGTGTGTGTGTG
>JAOEHI010002870.1:0-11252 GCA_025447815.1 Percopsis transmontana
AAACGTTCGCTGCGCTTAATTAACTTTTTAAGTGAACAACACGTTTCCTCTACATTGTTGATCTCATTCTCATCGATGCTGCGTTTCAGTTAGGTAATTCAGCAGACGCTTTCTATCCAAAGCGATTACAGCGAGTTACAATTGCAAGTAATGAAGAACAGATTAGGGGTGAGGCATCTTGCTCAAGTACACTTACAGGTAGGTCGACACCGGGACGTAAACCCATGACCCATCATCTGCGTGGACAGATCCCATGATCCAATCCAAAACACTACTCCTCCCTGTTATTTAACCGCCTTTTCAGTTAATTGAACGCACACTAGGCAAATATATGCATACAGTAATCCTATGAACATTATGTTCTCGAATGTAATACGGACAATAGAGTTTTAGATCTACTATTTTGGAAAGAGCACTGGGTTTAGGATAGTCTAGAGGTCTGGGTGTTCGGAGTAGGCCTGCCTGGAAGCACCCTTAAGCAAGATGCCCAACCCCTACCTGCCGCTCGTGACACTTGTAACTGTACCCACTGTGAGTCGCTGTGGATAGAAGCTAAATGACCCGATTGGAACTGTAACTGCCCCCCCCCGTCCCACACTTATCTGCCCCCCGCCCCGCCTCAACCCCGCTCCCGCTGGCTGTACCTTCGGGGAGGGCACCACGCTGAAGGTGTTCATGATGCGGTCGGGGTACTCCTCCCGGATCTTGCTGACGAGCAGGGTGCCCATGCCGGAGCCCGTGCCGCCGCCCAGCGAGTGCGTGAGCTGGAAGCCCTGGAGGCACTCGCAGCTCTCCGCCTCCTTCCTCACCACGTCCAACACCGCGTCCACCAGCTCCGCCCCCTCCGTGTAGTGGCCTTTGGCCCAGTTGTTACCCGCTCCGCTTTGGCCTGGCAGAGAAGGGAGCTGCTATTATAATCTTCACCCATCCCCCGCCCCCCTCCTTACAGGTGGACTAGGGCGCCATCTAGTGACAGGGCGCCAATACTGCACCTAAATGAGCTTCTCTCAGTCATGATTTGACCTTGGGGAATTTATAGGGTCACTGGGGTGAGAGGGGGTCACCAGTCACCCAATAAGTGGCTCAGGGAACAGCATCGTAGCTAGAGACGGCATCCACAACGCCCCCGACTGCGCCCCCGCGGCGTGCGTTGCGCTCACCGAACACAAAGTTGTCCGGTCTGAAGATCTGTCCGAAGGGTCCGGAGCGGACCGAGTCCATGGTACCTGGCTCCAGGTCCACTAGGATGGCTCTGGGCACATACTTCCCACCTACACACACACACACACACACACACACACACACACACACACACAATAATGTCTGTAACACCTCTATGTCGCCACTAGATGGAGATAAACATTATACGCCTATAGAAACCAAGTGTAACAGAGGCGGCAACTTTCAACTGTCCAGGATCACTGCCATTTCATCCCTATAGCTGCTGAATACAACTTGCTTGCTTATTATTGTGTAAGGCACAAATCAAAATACATGCAAAAACACAGGTGTTTGCCAAAGTATATCCTCATAAAGGCACATTTATTCTAGTTTGTTTTTTTCAATAACATAATAAAATATTACACGAGCAAACATGGAAACATGCATTCATAAAAAGATACAGCCCACTGGGAGGTCACAACCGCCACTTTTGGAGCCCCTACATTTGAGGGTACCAACCTGTGGCCTCGTTGTAATACACACTGATCCTGTCCAGTTGCAGATCGCTGTCTCCATGGTAGGAGCCTGTTGCGTCGATACCGTGCTCATCACTGATCACCTCCCAGAACTACACACACACACACACACACACACACACACACACACACAGATCAATACACAAGCTACAACAGAGAGGGATTGTAACTCTATATTGCATTTATATTGCATTCAAGGCACACAGGACCACTGTAATGCAAAGATCAATACAGGACATACTGGACGCGTCAATACCTGCTGGCGTTGTTATGGTGATCATAGCGCTGCTCACTCGGATGCTACTACAGGCCTCTGTATGGGCCATGACGGAGCCAATAACACAGATTGTTCAAAGATCAAGGCTGATTTGGTTCTGTGTATATTGTATATTATATTGCTAGTAGCTATGTCCACTGTGGATGGTAACCCAGTCTCAGAGGTGAGAGGTGAATTAGATGTAAAAGGAAGCAGGAGGGAAGCGGATCTTTACGGCCACACGCAGTATGCGTATAAAATCCCATGACTAAAATGTTGACATTTTAACAAATGAGCCATTTGTTCCACAACCCTTCTGTCCCCGTAAATATTTTGCTAATGCGCATATAACATCTGCTGTAGTCATTTCTGAAAGCTCTATAATAATAAAGTATTAATTATTCATGGCGTGAGGGTTAACTCTTTTACTGTCTTAAAAGGGAAAGTAGCAACTTTGTACTGGTAATTCTAGGTCTATAAGAAATCTGAAAGGAATCTTTGTGAATTTGTTTTTGCGCTGTGTTGGCTTGGTTACGGGTTGAAAACACACACATTCACAATGACCTCCCTTTATCCCAAGCTAACCAATATCTAATTACCTTCTGAGGTCACAAGATTTCATCTAAAGATCTCTGCCTGGAAGTCACATTTGCCGCACTGATATTTATCTCCTAAAAATACCAGTGCATGTGAGGGGAGGTATTCTATCTTAACTAGACCCAACAATAAACAGTCTAAATCCTCTATGTTCTGCTCAGCATTGACCACACAAAGATGTGTTTCATACGCAGATTTTTTAGTGTCATTGAGCAGATGCTTTCATCCAAAGCAACTTACAATTACATGGGGCAGACATGTGGGCTAGCCATCTTGCCAAATCTGGGGCTCGAACCCATGACCTTCCGGCGGGGAGTCCAACACTTAGATCACTAGACTACCCTGCCCCCTCCTCACACCAAGTGTGAGTGTATGTGTAAATCTATACTGTACATACGAGACTCTTTACGAGTGTGTGTGTATTTGCTCCCTAAGGGCTGTTTCGAATGACAAGGCAGCGTAGCTTTGATCCACTGTGTATCACAGCCAGAATGACATCGATAGAGTGACTCAGCCGGCCCCATGATGAGCTCTGCACATAGCTTCGTGTTGACTCCTCCTTCAGCGGGTCTGGCACCGCGCCAGAGGCATGACACCGCTTCACGCGCACAACGCGATCACATGCTAGTCTTCGGGAGGCCTCCGCTTTGTCCCACGAGCCTCTCGTTCCAATGAGAAGTGTACGGGACGCTTCAACGATGCACCTCTGGGAAGTGTGCAGGCATTGGGAAGAGAAAGCCTTGAGGAAACCGAGCTCAAAGTCTGAGACTGAGGCCCTCCCCTCAGACAAAGCTTGGAAAAAGGCGACCCCTCACCCCCCTTAGTTCACTTGCATAGTTTGCTCAATTCCTGAATGCCTGTGGGATCACGATTATGTTATTGGATCCCATAGACACTCTTAGGCCAAGATTGCCTAATATTTCTGTTTGACATAACTTCAGACTACGCCAAATACATCATAAGAAGGAATTTCCGAAGACATTTATTCGTTTCTGACTCTGGGAAAGTTGGGAAAAACAGTAATATTCCCCCAAAAAACCGACTGCATCTCTGAACTCTCTCTTTAACCAAGTCACACACACATTTAGGCTATTCCACATGATCTCCTTCTGATAACTAGTGTAATATTTGTTCCCTTCCATTGGCTGAGCCTCCCCAGAGACTGTTTGAAGGCCCGCCTCCCACGTTAAAACCTCTGCTCTGAATGATACAGAGGAAGGGAGGCCCATGCATGCTCCCATGTATGTGCCTGTGGTGAGAAACAGAGGCAGGGCCAGAGCTCTTGTCCTTCAACCCCTTCAACTCTGACCCCGCCATCTTTCAGCCCTCTGAAATCCCTATGGCAACCACTGGTCGGGTCGCTCTTTGCACTTCATGAAAAAGGTAATTTACCTGAAACAAATGCCCTTTTAGGTGTTTTGGTGATTTGGCTAAATATTGTGCAGCACCTTGCAATCTGTACTACCATCAACAAAAAATAAGAAATAGAAACATTTTTAACCCACAACAACAACAGAAAACAAGATCAGCAGAGAGATAATAGGTTCGTCTACGCGTTACTAAGCAGTCTTAGGACAAAAGTGTGTTTTAAGGACAAAAGTGTGTTTTATATTCTTCGTCTCCTGTTCACCACCCGTTAGAATCCGATTAACAAACCATGGAAATAGCACAGTGAATGTCAACAGATTAGATTAAGGTGACGAATGGAGGCTGAACGGTAGGATGACCTCAGCCTCGCTAAGTCTCAGTAGGTGCTCTCGTCTTCACTGATCCGGGGGCTGGCTCGAGTCCGACAGGCCGCCCATGTGCCATGGCCTAAAGCGTCGACGCCAAGAATCAGCCTTTTAAAAAGGCCCCCGCCTACGCCCCAGACACTGGCCACTTGTTATCTTCGCCCCCCCTTTAAGGCCACAGCTGCTTCGCTGCTGCTTCCCCCTTTCTTCGTCCTCCCGTTCTGTGTTCTCCACTCGTTCTTGCCAAACAAAGGGAGCAGCAGCAGCTGTCTCTACATCGCTGCTGAGGTTTGGCCCTTTAATAATAATGATTCACTGACGTTCACAAGACAATACCTCCTCAAGGCACCAGAGAAGTTCAGACTTGGTGACCTCACACGCTTGGGGGTGAATTAGTGTCTCATAAAAACAAGTTTTAATCCACTGTATTGGATTTATATTGTGCTTCCTGTGATGGAACATACTTCATTTGATTTGTTCTGTTTTAAACTCTTTCCCCTGCATTCTACAGGCTGAAGTGCAGACAATGGGACCGAACCCTAACCCATGCAATGGGAGTGCCATATGACATGCTATGACTTAGGTCATATGTTTGGCAACAGAACTAATGTCCAATGAGTAGGACAACAAATACTTTGGAGCTTTTGAGACGACATTTGTGGAATATTTGTAATTTTCCAAAATTAAACCGTTGTTTACAAAAACGTATAAATTAGCCTAAACGCATCTAGAGTAGCCGAAATTAGAGAGTTTTTGTCTGATAGCGAAAGCATACACACAAAACCGCTTATTTAAAAAAATGCTTTCGAATATTCATAAACTATGACCGATATATTTTAAAGTAGGCGTCCTCTATTCTTCTGATATACTTTACTAGTCTTTATCTTACCTTTGCACCAATCTGGTTTCCGCACTGGCCGGCCTGGATGTGCACAATTTCCCTCATGATAAACTGTCTCTACTGTGACTGCGACTTACACAAGCAACGGAAACTAACGCAGCCCTGCCCGTGGTACCGACACTGCTATCCCAGATGGATGGAGGGGTGGAGGAAAGCCGAAGAGGCGGGACAAAAAAAACAGGGATGCGTCCATGAGACTGCTCCATAGACGTATAAATAGCTCTCGCTACCGATTGGGTAGGGATTCCTTAGCCTCAGTCTTGATTGGCCAATTGTTCCAAAGGGTTTCTGTGTAACACATGCAAGGGCCGGAAGTAGGAAGCAAGGGTCCTGTGCTGGTGATGTCATGATTGTCCTGTTGGAGCCTTGTCTCAATATCCCAAATAGAAAAATGTGGACCCCTATCATTTAATCCAATCGGATTAAATGCAATCTGATTAAATGATACGGAATGGAATAGACTAGAATAGCCACTTAATCTTTATATAATATATAAATAATATATAGGCTGTTTAAATATATATTAATAGTATAACCTAGGAGTTTGGACGTTCATTCAACCTCCTTGGTGGGCCATAACCATAATATACAGTATAAGAGACCACAGGCACCAATTAAGGCTACTATATGAATATAATATAATAAATCAAAGGATAATTTAATGCCTTAATAAAAACCAAAATATATAGGCTAATTGAAGGTTTAACGTGACTGTAATGACTTTTCATGCAGTTCCACACCACACCCATAGGTGGCGGAAGCGGCCGGGCTGCACACAACAGACGCTCCACGCTCGGTTGCGGGTAGCCTATGCTGACAAACTATCTTCTACAATAAATACATAAAAAATAAATAAATCACAGGCGTTATTGAAGAAATACACATTCCGGGAGTACAGCTTTTATTTCGTCAACAGGTAAATAGGTTTCTATTATGTGTGTATTTTTATCCCTTGAAGAGTGTAAACACAACTGCGCCAGTACAAATATTGTTGTGGACATAGTCAGCTAACGTTAGTTAGCATTCTGGCTAGTGCTGATAACCTATTCCTCTTCCCTTTACGAATTAAGATCGCCCCTTTTCTATGCAATGGATGCTTTATTATATATAATATGTATATATAATAATATATATAAGGCTGTTCTTAGATGGGTGTGCCGGCGTGACTGACTGTTGCGCAGCCTTTATGAAATTAGATTAGTTGGGCTGTCTTGGCTGTCTGGTCCGCTCCAGAACCCCACCCCGTCGTTCTGCAAACTGAATCGATGAGGAAGATTTTCAGCAATATTCAATTATCTGTTCAGTAAAAGCCTCTTCTGTTATTTTGTATTGTTTTACAGTCTTCGGATAATCGCCAAGCATGTTTTACACCTGTGGTCCCAACGAAGCTATGGTGGTGTCAGGTAATATTGATGTCATCACCGTGACGTCACGACGCGTGGGAGCGTCACGTGTTTCCAGTATCTGGTGTAGTACATCTGCTGCTGTAGCTGTAGTACATCTGCTGCTGTAGCTGTAGTACATCATTTTGTTTCGTTATAAAATAATGATGCCGGGCGGTCCTACGCCATGTTGAAATCAACACGTTTTCGGGGAAACCAACTGCACAAAATCTGGTGTGGTGACACAATGGCCGTGTCACATAGGTATTCATCAGGAGCCTCGTGTTCCTCTCTCTCCTTCCCAGGGTTCTGTCGCTCCCCTCCTCTAATGATCCCTGGAGGCAGAGTGTTTGTGATCCCGTGCATCCAGCAGATACAGAGGTAAACACAACGCACACGGGGCCCGTTCTCATTGTGTTAGAACGCGTCCCTGAACACGTAAGCCTCAGCTAAGCACAAACGGAATAATATTACAATATAAATTATAATGTGATCTTCAGCGGGGATTGTGATCTTCTCTGTCTCGGTCTCTCTGTCTCGGTCTCTCTGTCTCCCTCTCTCTGTCTCCCTCTCTCTGTCTCCCTCTCTGTCTCCCTCTCTCTGTCTCGGTCTCTCTCTCTCACTCTCTCTCTCTCACTCTCTCTCACTCACTCTCTCTCTGCCTCTCTCACTCACTCTCTCTCTGCCTCTGTCTCTGTCTCTCTCTGTCTCGCTCTCCCTCTCTCTGCCTCTCTCTCTCTCACCTCTGACCTCTGACCTCTGACCCGCCCGTCTTCCTGCAGGATCTCTTTGAACACGCTGACCCTGAACGTGAAGAGTGACAAGGTGTACACCCGCCACGGAGTCCCCATCTCCGTCACTGGTATAGCCCAGGTCTGCCTGTCTGTCTGCCTGTCTGTCTGTCTGCCTGTCTGCCTGCCTGTCTGTCTGCACCAGGGTTATTGTAGTTTAGCATTTTTCATTAGTTTTATTTTTTATTTTTTCACTTTGACTTTTGGTTTTCAATTTCAGTTTGGTTTTGATTTGTTTTTCAAGCAGGTTTGCTGGTTTAGTTTTTAGTATTTTAAAATGGTTAGTTTGTTTTTTATTAGTTTCAGTGTTAGTTTTAGTCTTTTTTTTGGTTCAACAAACAAAAACGTGCGTGGACTAAAACTGGCACAGCTAAGAAATTGGCAGATAGATTTCATATCCACCCAAACTACTAGGCTTATGTATGAAATAAATTGAGAAAGACATGTTCTCCATAATTTTAGTTTGGTTTTGCAAACACACAATACAGTTTCAGTTGGCGAAAATGTTTTTCGTTTTGTTAGTCCGTTTCGTTAACGATAATAACCTTGGTCATCACACAGTCCCGTAACACCTGACTCATTTAAATATCTACACCTGGTGAATTTAACGGTTTTAATGTAATTAAGTCATATTCATTGCAGTAATTTGTAAAAAATAACGTTCTTCAACAGTGGTCTTGTTGCTAGGGACTGTGTCGTGGTCTTCAACAGTGGTCTTGTTGCTAGGGACTGTGTTGTGGTCTTCAACAGTGGTCTTGTTGCTAGGGACTGTGTCGTGGTCTTCAGCAGTGGTGCTTCTGCCAGAGGCTGTGTTGTGGTCTTCAACAGTGGTCTTGTTGCTAGGGACTGTGTTGTGGTCTTCAGCAGTGGTGCTTCTGCCAGAGGCTGTGTTGTGGTCTTCCTGCAGATGAAGATTCAGGGGCAGAACAAAGCAATGCTGGCGGCCGCCTGTCAGATGTTCATGGGGAAGTCGGAGGCTGAGATCGCTCACATTGCTCTGGAGACGCTGGAGGGACACCAGAGGGCCATCATAGCCCACCTGACTGTGGAGGTAAAGACAGTAGGATTTACACTCTACGCTGAAGGAGTAGATTGTCAATAATAGTTTGTAAAGCTGTTTTTGAGTGATTTATTCCATTCAGATCAATTAGGGGTCAGGATAGTCTAGTGGCCTGGGTGTTTGACTGTTGTGTTGCCTCGCAGGAGATCTACAAGGACCGTAAGAAGTTCTCGGAGCAGGTGTTTAAGGTGGCCTCGTCTGACCTGGTCAACATGGGCATCAGCGTGGTCAGCTACACCCTCAAAGACGTGCACGATGACCAGGTAACGTAACGCACGGCGACCAGGTAACATAGCGCATTACGACCAGGTAACGTAACGCACGGCGACCGGGTAACGTAGCGCACGACGACGTTTTTAAAAAATGGAAACGCGGAGGAAGAGAAAGAAAATTGGCTTGACTTGAAAATCCTTTAGTTGAATGGTGTGCGTCTCCCTTCCTTGACCTCTGACCTCGTGTGTGTGATCCAGGACTACCTCCATTCGTTGGGGAAGGCTCGTACCGCCCAGGTCCAGAAGGACGCCCGCATCGGTGAGGCCCAGAACAAGAGAGACGCTGTTATCAGGGTAAGACCGGGAGCGGTAATGATAGTTAAATAGTTGAACCTCCAGTTAAAGAACAACATGGTCCGTAAAGATAAATAGAATTGTTGCAATTCAGAAACAGACTAGAAAAACAAAATCTTTTATTAAAAATGGTCAATTAAGTCAATGCTGTTCTCTATTGTGGCAACCGGTGGTTAAAGCTGCTGTAGGTAGGATTTGAGGAACCCATAAACCCACCCTCTCCTCCTCTGCTCCCTCTCTCTGGAGCCCGTTGGTCTGCCATTGCGAAGCGCCATTGACAAACCTGTTGCAGCTGTGTGCGCGGACTCATGTGATTGACAGGCAAGGTAGATTCACCCGGCCAATCGGGGAAAAGAGGCCCTGATTGGTCATAAATCTCCGGGCGCTAAATCGACTTATGAGGAAGGGGCTATGTACCAGAGCAGATAATCTCACAGAGCAGTTGACTCACTGATAGCTGGCGGATGTCTATTACATTTCCAACAAATTACACTAAATTTATAGCTCTACAATCCTACCTACAGCACCTTTTTAACCTAAGTTAACCTAACGTTGGATTTTTTTTATTTGAAAATTTCTGCTTTCTCCTCCCTCCCTTATTCTTCTAATATCTCACCCTTCATACCTTTTTTTTTTTTCTCCTCTTCCTCTTCCTCTCTCTCTCTCTCCCTTCTCCATTGCGTCCTCCCGTCCTCCGCCTCCCGCAGGAGGCCCACGCCTTGCAGGAGAAGATCTCGGCGCAGTATAAGAACGAAATAGAGATGGCCAAGGCCCAGAGGGACTACGAGCTCAAGAAGGCCGCCTACGACGCCGAGGTCAACACCAAGAATGCGGAGTCTGAGATGGCCTACCAGCTGCAGGTACTGTACACACAGAGCACCTGGGAGCGCTTGTTTTTAGTGTTTTGTTTTTTTTTAGTGCCAGCGCCCCGCAGCGGCTGATCACTTTCATCTTCTAGAATTTATTTTACTAAATAAATTGGTTAATAATTATTGGTTAAATTGGTTAATAATTATTGGTTAAATTGGTTAATAATTATTCTAAAATATACCAATTTCCAAATGACTTTTAGATATTTAACCCAATTAACCAAACTCGCACAGTTTGGTTTAAAATGTTTCATTCGTTGACTGCTCACTGCCCCCGCCGGCCACCAGGTGGCGAAGACCAAGCAGTGCATCGAGGAGGAGAACATGCAGGTGCAGGTGGTGGAGCGGGCGCAGCAGATCATGCTGCAGGAGCAGGAGATCATCCGCCGGGAGATGGAGCTGGAGGCCAGGGTCAAGAAGCCGGCCGACGCCGAGCGCTTCCGCTTGGAGAAGATAGCCGAGGCCCATCGGTGAGCCCCGCTCACGCAGACTGCTGTTGACTCGTGTACCTCCATTCTTTATTAATAATAATAGTAGTAATAATAAGTACATTTACTGTCTTACTTTGTTACAGTAGAGGTGCGTTCCTAATTTGCGATACGGTGCCCACAGCACCCCAGTTTACCTTCACCGTCTGGTGACAATGTCTTCATCTGTCTCTCTGTCTGTCTGCCTGCCTGTGTGTCTGCCTGTCTGCCTGCCTGTGTGTCTGCCTGTCTGCCTGCCTGTGTGTCTGCCTGCCTGTGTGTCTGCCTGCCTGTGTGTCTGCCTGTCTGCCTGCCTGTGTGTCTGCCTGCCTGTGTGTCTGCCTGCCTGTCTGCCTGCCTGTGTGTCTGCCTGTCTGCCTGCCTGTGTGTCTGCCCGTCTGCCTGCCTGTGTGTCTGCCTGTCTGCCTGCCTGTGTGTCTGTCTGCCTGCCTGCCTGTCTGCCCGTGTGTCTGTCTTCCTGCCTGTCTCCCTGCCTGCCCGTGTGTCCAGGCTGCAGTTGATCATGGAGGCTGAGGCAGAAGCGGAGGCCATCAGGGTACGTCACAGATCGTCTTAGAAACCCTGTCTTACTTTAAGAGGGTTTGTTGTGAAGCGTGTGTCACCTTCAGCGGTTATTCTTATGCTTTTTTGCTTGTGCCGTGAACAAGGGATGGTTCCCGCCGTGTCACAGGACACGCATACTGTGCTCACATGTGTCCGTCGGTAGCCATTTTGTCAGTTGGAACGCTTAGCACCTGCACCGCCCGGCCCCGCAGGTCAAAGGCGAGGCGGAGGCGTTTGCGGTGGAGGCGAAGGGCCGTGCCGAGGCGGAGCAGATGGCCAAGAAGGCGGAGGCGTTCCAGCAGTACAAAGAGGGGGCCATGGTGGACATGCTGCTGAAAACACTGCCTCTGGTACCACACCTCATACCAC
>JAOEHI010002871.1:0-11251 GCA_025447815.1 Percopsis transmontana
CCCCCCCCCCCCCCCCCCCCCCCCCCCCCCCCCCCCCCCCCCCCCCCCCCCCCCCCCCCCCCCCCCCCCCCGGAGTAGAGAGGAATGCAAGCCACTCCTCTCTACTCCTCTCCCAAACCAAAGGCCATGACGTTTTTGTGACGCTGGTATTCCGGACGCAAATCAAGGCGTGTCCCGTCATGTGCCGTCAGGAGTCGCATCCAGGGAGGCCGCTCCCCCCCCTCCCCGTTCTGCCCCCGCCCATGTACCAACCACCGGCCTGCTGCCGTCCACATTCCCAACGCACCCCAAAGTACCCCCCCAACGCACACCAACACCCCCCCGCCCCCCAACGCACCCCGGCAGCTACACACCGGACTCCCATCCCTTCATCGCTCATCCAGGGCACCTGTGTGTGAGGGAGCTTGGGAGGGTCGGTTCTGCACCGTGAAGCGGCGGATGGCGAAGCAGGTGCAGCCTTGCACTGTCTCGGGGGCAATGCGGGTCGGGGTGGGTGCAGCGGCTCCTCCCGCGGCATCAGCAGGACCGAGGGCCCAGTCTGGACTACCATGGGTTTGTGGCGCAGCTCCGCGCCACCTTCCGGGCACTCCGACAGATGGAGGGAGCAGGGAGAGCGGCTGTACGGTCTCAGCCAGACAGAGTGGCTGCCTCCAGCGAGTGGAACAAGCCAGCTCCGTGCACCGTGTTTCGGACGGGGCTACGGGGCTACGGGGCTACGAGGCTACTGAGCTACGGGGCTACGGGGCTACTGAGCTACGGGGCTACGAGGCTACTGAGCTACGGGGCTACGAGGCTACTGAGCTACGGGGCTACGGGGCTACGAGGCTACTGAGCTACGGGGCTACGGGGCTACTGAGCTACGGGGCTACGGGGCTACGGGGCTACGAGGCTACTTCTCGCACAGAACAAGAGCTGCCCTTTCTGGGCGGCTTGTCCAAGCCCAGCTACTATCACTGCTTCCATTAATAAAGGTCTCACTGTGTTAAAGGATTTACGCCTGCCTCTTGATTTACAGTTGCAAAATGACGTTTTTGGAGGGAACATTTTTTATTCGCTGTCATAGTTTGTTTTTTTTTGTCATGGTTGCTGATAAAAAAACGATGTAAATACAAAAAACAAATGCTACATAAGTAACTCAATTTATGCGTTTACAGAAATATTATGCAACAATAAAATTACCCATACCGTTATTTTAGGTGAAGTTTGCCGCAAGCATGTTCACCCTTCACCTGACACTGCTGCATCGGGAACGCAATGCTGCTACGCAACCAGTATGTAATCGGCTTCATCTCACAACATTCTGATATTATTATCAGAAAAAGAAAAACGTTAAACTTGCATATGAACATAGTGAATGGGAACTTCAGTGTGTGACAGGAACAATAACCATTCTTAACCCCCTAACCCCTCATTTGTGTGTGTGTGTGTGTGTGTGTGTGTGTGTGTGTGTGTGTGTGTGTGTGTGTGTGTGTGTGTGTGTGTGTGTGTCCTCTTTAGGTCAGGGGTGTCACATGTGGCATCAACAGTACCATCTTGTGGTTTGTTTCATGGAGACATCCAATGTCTACAGCCGTCACTGTGGCTAGAGGAGATCTCCATTACTATGGCAGTAGCATGAACAATGTTCAATTCATAAACTTCCTGTCACTAAATGTACACAATAACCCCAGATACTGTACAGTTCTAAGTGCATTGCCATTTAAAGGGTTGGTTGGTCGGACTGAAGCCACACATAAAGTCATTTTAATGAAGGGGCGATCCTCGATTTGTGTCCAGAAACCAGCATTACAAACGAGCGGTTGTTGGTTTGAAACTCTTGACAGTGCAAGCCCCTCCCACACGTAAGTACTGTGTGGCTTGCACTCCTCTCTACGCCTAAACCTACAGCAATTGGCTCACACCGATCTCTACTCCGCCCTGCACAGATGGTCACACTTCTGTGGAGGTTTGTGTTCAAAATATATAAACAGGGCCAGAAATGGGGTGTAAATTAAGTCAGGAGAAGGCCTTAAAGATCCCCTGTCGTACAGGTTGTGCCAGTTGTGTAGTCAGTTGTGTTGTCTCAAGGGACCTGAAAGGGCCTGAAAGGGCGGGCCTAACATGTCATTTAGCCAGTTGTGGTCCCAGGTGTGGTGTCGTTTCTGGATTGTAAACAATCGTCTGTGACCTATCCTGCCCTTCCTACTCATAAAGACAATCAATTTAGGGCTGTTAAAAAAAGTTCAGCTTGTGTGGCGTTTCATTTGTGCCAAAATGATGTTGCCATGCGCACAGTCTGTGTCGGCGGAAGATATGACTGAACTGAAATTGAAATGTCTGTTCAAAACTATTGTTCAAAACATTTGAGATTTGAGATTGCCTGTGTCGATTGCTCACCTAACAAATCGTTTGTCGGTGTCAATTCGAGTTTAAACTGTACTTCTTTCGTCTCGTAGCACTCCCTGTCATTTGACTGTGTTGTTGTGCATGTCGATCAGACATGTCCTCCTCCTGTCGTAACGTCGGGTTGCTGGCTGCTGTGGTTGTTTGGTCCTCCTAGGCTAAAGGTAGGAAGACTTGCAACTATCAAAAGGCTACAGCTTACTATTTGTTTTTAGTTTATTTAGCTAATTTGCTAACTAAATGTAGCTAACTTATTTAGTAAATCCAAAATTGATTTTAACAATTGATTTCAACAATTTAACAATATCATTGTACGAAAAGAGCAATGACATCCATAGCACATTCACACAGCAGCACAGTCACATGACAGGGAGACACATCACATGACAGGACGACATTTACAACGACAGTCAGACGGCACATCAGGACGACGTGTATGCAAAACAACACAGTCAAATGAGAGTGCAACAAGACAACAGAAGTACAGTTGAGTTCCCACAGACAAATGCTAGCCATAAGCTTGAAGGGACAAAAGTCTGTCCAAAATTGAATAACATGGGACCTTTACGTAAAACAGTTAAGCATGGTTGGAAAAAGTGGCTTTTTGGAAGCAAGTGGAACAAAGTTAAACATTGTTTAGTTACTGGTCTAAGCCCTAGAGTCCTGTGTCCTTAGTGTCTCTGTGCAAGATATCTGTTCCTATCTGTCATTTGAAATGTACTTAATGTATGTTGCTTACTCGTTTTGAAGACTAAACTATTGCCGATTGCATACTTAGCCCAGTGTCAAGTGTCAGCAGCAGTACTGATTCTCCTCAGTGGGTCGCTAAAGAGGATGTCCTGTTGGAACAACATTTTAATACGTTCTGGGTTAAACAAAAACATGAACCTATATCTTTATGAAGCACACCAACGTCAACAGTACAAGACGGGGCCTTTAATGTAGCTAAAGATGCCAAAGAGAAACACCTGTGAAGGAGAACCAACCACGGGTAAATGCTCCTTAATCACATCACGTCAGAGGTGTCTAAATAGAGATCTCAGAATCCTATCCATGGGTATGGTCATCAAGTGACCCACTCATGATTAATGTAGCTGTCAAGTGGCAGAGCCAATCACCGTTCATAATCTGCAACATCCGAGGTACATGGAGAGGAGGTATAAGAGATGCGGTGATATGACAGTCTACAGGGGGAGAGGAGAGGACAGGAAAGGTGAGAAGGATTGAAGAGGTGGTGACAGATGGGATGTGTGTCTAAAGAGGGATGTCTAAATCTCATACCTGCAAGGTCGAGAGGTGACCGTCGACATCATTATTGTAGCTGTCAAAGAACTTATCCAATTACTGCCCGGCCTCCGCTTGGGTGCATTTCAGTTTGTCAAGGTGCTTTAGCATTGATGCCTCTGTGATTTAGCTTGCCGCGGGAGCTAACGCGCGCGGCACGCTAAATCGCACTTGTGAGTGTGAGTGTGTGGCCGTGTGTTTGACAGCTGGCCTGACACTGGCTAATGAATGAAGTAATTATTTCAATTAAACATGAACACCACAGGAATGAGTAGTAGGAGGACTGACATCTCAGAAAATCAGAATTACACGTCCTTGAACATTAAACGCGAGGGTGGAAAATAGAAGGCGGTTTTGTCATATTTGACCAACGAAACACGCGTGTCTATTAATCTGTTAAGCGGGGAGTTGTGGTAATAATGTTTTTGCTGACAGAAACATGGTATAGCGAGGATGGTGCCTGGTCACAGACATGGTAAAATATATTGGTGATTAAGTTATTATTCTCATAGCAGACAGCAGTACCATCCATTTGTCATTATTCTCAGTAGAGTCAAACATGGAGGATACTTCATGGGCAGGCATTAGAGTTTCCTTCAGCAATAGCCAGCCTCATTTGTTTGAGCGATACAACCCTTTTGATCTTTGCTGGTGCCAAAAAGCCTGATTTCCCATTGACGAACAATCAAAATATTCATTATGACTAAATTAAAATGTATTTTTTTAATTAATTTTTTCTCTTAACAATTAGGTCATTTAGCAGATGATTTTATCCAAAGCGACATACAATTAAATAATGCTATTACATGGAGCAGATAGGGGTTTACAGGTAGGCCAATCTGGGGCTCGAACCCACAACCTTCTGGCTGGGAGTCCAACACCCAGACCCCTAGACTCTAAATGATTTTGGCTCAGATTATTGGTTCTGGATTGAAAGTTCTAGAAGGGGTCTCCATGAATCTACTTTTGCTGTAGTCTTGAGTTGGCTCGCGAACAATCAGCTTCTATTGAACAACTCTTGTCAGGAACATTACAGCTGGTATTTTGTAGCCTGGTAAAACCATCCTGATTTTGCAAGATCGGCCTCTGCCTCTTGCTGTACTTTTCAGTTTGGTACCTACAGCAATCAAGTGTTCAGAGAATCACAACCCCAGGTGTGTAACATCCACACCTGTCACTGCCGCCAACACACCATCAGCCCCGCCCCCTAGATTACCTTCAGTTTTAGTTCACTTCCTGTTTTCACTCTCTCTCTCTCACACACACACACACACACACACACACACACACACACCTGCACGTGTGTGACTCAGTCAGCCCAATCACCCTGCACACCTGTCTGTAGTCTGGTCACCTCTCTAGTCACAGTATTTACACCCCGCACGTCCCTCTACTCCTCCTCTTGTCGGTTTATGCTACAGTCTGAGCGTTATTCCTAGAGGATTTGCTACACTCCCCTTCGTGGTTGTTTTGTCCACCCCTGTTGTTCCTCCCTGTCCCGTGTTTCTCATTTTACCAGTCATCGCTCTTGTTCTCCAGGTGTGGATCTTGGATTAAATAACCTAACAATCACACGGCGCTATTACATGGAGCAGGTAGGGGTTAGGCATCTTGCTCAAGGATGCTTACAGGTAGGCCAACTCTGGGGCTCGAACACACGACCTTCCGGCTGGGAGTCCAACCCCCAGACCACTACTGTTCTTTGTGAATCTACAAATAGTGAGCCAATTTCATGGTAAATAGAAGCAAAACTCTAATTCTGTTTAAAATACGCCTGAAATCATGTAACGGTAAGATCTTACACACAATGCCTTTAACAAAAGTTTGATAACGAAACCCAAGGTTATAGCAATGCAACACAATCTAAACAAGTAGGCTATGTATGTCCAATCCATTTGCAGATACTGTAGCTGTAACATTTTTCTGATAGAAAGTTGATAGAGCATTAAAAAACACGTTTTAATCAATTTCTGAGATGGTGACAGCTCTGTCTGAGGGTAAATTTTAGTCACAGAACATTGTGTTAAAAAACTACTGTATTGTCATTTTTATTTACTTAAAATGTGCGCTCTTAAAAGCTAAAGTGAAAACATACCTTACTTTGATCGGCTAGAAGTTAGGATTTGTTTGAGAATATTCCACTTTTAATCATGTTCATTTGACAAATGTAGTTATATACCAAATGTGGTGAATCCAAAAAGTTATACATTTTTTTCAAATAATCGTTCACTAAATGACATACAAGCCATAAACCTAGATGTTTTCGTCTCACAGAATGACAGGTTATGCGTTTTTATGCGTAGAAAAATGTCATTTGGCAGGGGGGGGATAACAAAACTGTCCCAAACGTGATTGTGTAACCCACCGCGTAAATATTCTAAATTATTTAATATATTTGTTAGAAAACTCACTTGACACACAAACAAGTCATGCAGGAGACAAGTGTTCATTAATACAGACAAACGGAAATAAAATGTTTAGTACTCTTCCCCCCTTTGTTTCAATATGTTGTAGTCCAAGGCGCGCAGAGCGATTTGGCGCTAGAGTGGGTTATCTGCTCTGGCTGTACTGTACCAAGTCAGCTGCAGCGAAACAGACACTTTAATCATTTGTGTTTTTGACTGAATTTTGTCGTATACACTGGTATCATATTCATGGACAATCATGTCTGACGAAGAACCAAGGGTTCCCGACGAACTTTTTAAAGATGTCAAATTCTATGTGGTCGGAGACATTGACCAAAAGGTAAATGCTATGAATGATAGCTTCTGGCTAGTCAGATAGCATGCTATGCAGCTAGCTGGGTTTAGAGTAGATGTTTACCACAGGGACGGCTAACGAGCTAACTGACCAGTGTGCCGGGGCTCTTTTTAACCTATGCGATCTGGTGGCCGCGTGTGTTTTGGGTGATCGAAAGGCATAGATGATATTATGCATCAGTATTGTGGGACCATTTTTATAGGTGCACAGCTTTGTATGAAGCATTACCGGTAGCTGGTAGTTTTGTAGTTTACCAGCTTGCCCTAACTGTTAGCTATGTTAGCTCAGAGCTAACGTTCTTTAGCCGTAGCATTCTGTCAGTACAACTCAGGTGCTGCAATTGAATTACAATAAAATTCTATAGGTCTTCGTGGAATATTGTTAATGGATTTATTTCCCGTTAACCAGATCAATATTTTGCTAATTTGGGCGCCTGTTGGTGCGCAAGTGTCGCCGCTATTTGAGCCTATGCTGTCGGCGACCTGTGGCACAGAACTGTACTTCCTGCCAAATAGTGAATCCCAGTCTCACCTCCTGTTAGGATATGTTTTCAGTGCGCCTTTGTGGAATCACATTCTGTAAAATATGTAGTATAAACCAACATAGGCGCTAGTTGATCGTCTTTGAAAACGAAGCCACAGAATGTATAGAACGTAGCTATGACACCTGTAATACATTACGTTATTATGAACGGAGCTGTAGCCCCATAAAAGCTCTAAACCTATATTTCGGGTTTAGTTATGGTGTGCTTAGTAATAGTTTTAATAGAAAGGATATTTATCTTCTTTTAGCATCAATTCTGTTTTCCGTCCACGGCTTGGAGACGGGTGAAGTAACTTGTATTCCATCTCCTTCAAACTGTGGCCAAGCATCAGACTGCATAATTACGACTGCCTTCTCTCTCTCTCTCTCTCTCTCTCTCTCTCTCTCTCTCTCTCTCTCTCTCTCTCTCTCTCTCTCTCTTTTTGTCCAAAAGTCGTGGTGTGTAAGATCTGGTATCATTATGCAATTTCTAAGTATTTTAAATTCTCCCGTTTTGGGCAGGGTACTTTCATATGTAGTGTATATGGCACAATGCCTGATCGGATTCACTGTTTTGTCACAGTTTCTACGAAATGCATTGTATAAGAGAAAGTACATTCGGTAAACTTTGTGTTGCCATGTTGTTTTGACGTGAGTCGGATATGCACCGCGTGCCCCATTGTTGTGTATCGTGTATCGTGTGGGAGACCTGTCACGACCCTACTCTGCCCCCTCTAGCCAATTATTGCAAGGCTTTGGTCTGGTCACTCTTAGGCCTACTGGCTCCTAGAATAATGGAGTATAGATCGAGTTAAACTGGCCCTAGTTGAAGAAATTCGTCACCCAAAAACAACAATTAGGGTATTGATTACTCACCCAACAGCCTGGAATGCTGGAAATATAAACGTACCCTTATCGCTTCACACAGACTTCAACTCCCAAGTAGTTTTAGCTATCTCTGATACAACTAAGTTCATCAGCAATATCGGCATCAAAACACTTAGGCCAGCATGCCCAGAGAACTTTGAAGGAATGAATGAATGAATAAACTGCCAACTTGCTGAAAAATCTTAATAGCCATAACATTTTTGCAACTCCTGGTGGTAAAAAATTTTTTGATTTTTTTTTTAAAACTTTGATGCCAGCACTACCGTACTAAATTAATCTCTTCTTGAACTGTATTATGTACAGTATTTATCCTATCCTTTCTATGTTTGGGAAGACGTGTGTCTAAAGCCCCTTTCACACATGCAGTCTTTCCCTGTTCCTGATGTCCAGCAACATTTCCTTCATGGGGCCATGTGTGAATGGGAACAGGCATCGATATTCCGGGAAATCTGTACCGCCAATTCCCCCCCCTTCAAAACCCAGTAACATTTCAGGGAAAATGCCGGTATGGCTGTGTTGTGAATGGAAGCAGTAACATTGCCGGGACAAGCACGTAAAGAGTTACGTCCGTCTGATGTTAGACGTTTTCACGTGTTTACGTCTGCCTTGCGGTTACGGTGATTTTATAACAAGCAATACAACTTTTACGTTTGCAAACGAGCTAATTTTTCTGCAAGAATGTAAAGCCTAGCCATAAATAATTTTCAAGGCACCTTCATTCTGCCTCGCCCTTCGAGCCGGCAGGTAGACACAGAGCTGGAATGATCAGACCTTGACTCGTCACCAGAGTCATGTAGCCATTAGCACGGTATTATTTCATGAATGAAGGTTATAGCCTACTGTAGCAGATGTCTTGTAAAATTGCGGCCGAACGCGGCCACTACAGTAGCATAGGCCTACTTTGAGGCCATCGGCGGCTGCTATCGGGAATCAACGCAATATTGTCAAACAAGGACCGACAAGATTATTTAACATCACGACAGGAAACCATACACATGAATATATAAAACGAACATGTTCATTCATTATTCAGCGCGACATTTCAACACAAGCCATAGACGTATTCTGTGCCACAAGCCACGATTAGCCAATTGGCATCCGTAAAGTGTTGCATTGTCGCCATCTGCTGGCCTGTCCCTTGCCCCGTCTGTTCCGGCATTGCCATGGCATGTGCGAAAAGGCGTGAGACAGAAATGTTCCGGGGGGTGTAGCTGCATGTGTGAATAGGGAAAATCACAAGCGGTGCCTGGAAGGTTATCCCGGCAATTTGCCAGGAACTATGTGTGAAAGGGGCTTAAACAAACCTACTATGCTGTTTTAGGTTAAGGTGCAAATTGCTGTTGAATTTTAAATCTAATTGCGTTTCCCTGCCCCGCCCTGCCCTGCCCTGCCCCGCCCCTCCAGGTGGTTCAGCTGTTAAAGGCAGGGAAAGGCAAGGAGGTGTCCTACAATGCGCTGGCCACTCACATCATCGCAGAGGACGGAGACAACCCGGAGGTGGGCGAATCACGCGAGGTCTTTGACCTGCCGGTGGTCAAGGTAAGAGCCGCGTCACGGGAAAATATTTCTTCTTGTACTGGGGTGTTACTGTGGGATAGTGGGATAATCCCAGGAACACTAGTCCTGGCTGGGACTGCGGGGACATTTTGTTTCCAAGAGCCACTGTGTGAGGATGGGATTGTTCTCTGCTGGATAGCATATCCAGCACATCCTCTGCAGATGGTGGATTTCTATACGGGAGATGTTCTTCATTTTCACTATTTTCTACATCGTAATACACATGGTAATCGTGAAGACATCCAAACTGAAATAAGACGTGTATTAACACAAAAAATATATTGTTATATTTTATGTTCTTTTTAAAGTAGCCACCCGTTGCCTTGATGAATGCTTTGCACACTCCGGAAAGACATAATTCCATATGTGTTTTTTTTTTAATAGTTGTTATGTCTTATGTCTGTGTTATGCACCAATATGTAGTAACTTTTTACTGGTGCTGTATATATTTTCATAATGTTGCACTGCTGTGTTTGACTTGGACCAAATAAGTTATTTAGGCTGGGTCAAACTGTAACTCAGCATCTTTGCGTTCACTGGAACAGCACAACACTGCGGTAAACAGCACAATATGTTTTAACATGTTCTCTTTCTCTCTTTTTTCAGCCGGCCTGGGTGGTCTTGTCGGTGCGATGTGGAGATTTGCTACCGTATCCTTTTAACCATAAAGTCCAAAGAACTTATTCATGAGAACATATTAAAAGAAAAAAAAGGGGGGCGGGAGGGAGCATACATTATCTCTAATAATGTGATCGTTTGGGAGCTGATAAAGTACATTTAAAAAAATATGAAACCATCGGTTACAGATTACGTTGGGCCGATATGTGTAGCTGGCCCTAGTCATAGGGCAGGGGTCTCAAATGACCTGGGATCCGCTGCAGGCATCAAGCTGAAGGAAATATTTAGTTTGAGTTCTGGGGGCGCTATAACACAATTTAAGGAGTGTACCTTTCAACGAACCCACAAAAGAACTCCTATCGTGTCCCTTTTGTTGCGTTGTTCCCCCTAACCAGTGCTGCCACAGAGTTACTGGATTCTCTCCCGAGTCGGGACAGATATTTTTTGGCGTGACGGCTTGTCTTCCCAAGGTAGGAGAGTGTGCGGGCCTATCGGATAAACATAAGTATATTTTTTTATTGTAAAATGCACCTTGAGATGTCTGTGTCTTGCAGTACACATGCAACTAAATGTTTGCAAAGTGGTCGATGGTCGCCTGAGCTCTGAATAGTGTGTCCTGTCTTGTGTCGGCTAGCTTCCAGAAGAGCTCTGACTAGTGTGTCCTGTCTTGTGCCGGCTAGCTTCCAGAAGAGCTCTGACTAGTGTGTCCTGTCTTGTGTCGGCTAGCTTCCAGAAGAGCTCTGAATAGTGTGTCCTGTCTTGTGTCGGCTAGCTTCCAGAAGAGCTCTGAATAGTGTGTCCGGTCTTGTGTCGGCTAGCTTCCAGAAGAGCTCTGAATAGTGTGTCCGGTCTTGTGTCGGCTAGCTTCCAGGAGAGCTCTGAATAGTGTGTCCTGTCTTGTGCCGGCTAGCTTCCAGAGGAGCTCTGAATAGTGTGTCCTGTCTTGTGTCTGCTAGCTTCCAGAAGACCTCAACGCCCTGTGGGCTTACGTAACCTTCTATGGCGGGGAATGCCAGCTTAACCTCAATAAGAAGGTCACCCACCTAGTGGTAAACGAACTCAAGGGGGTAAGTATTTAATTTTATTAAATATATATAAACAAATAAAATGTATGTGTATGTATGTGTGTATATATATATGTATGTATGTATGTATGTATGTATATATATATATATGTATGTATATATATGTATGTATGTATATATGTATGTATGTATGTATGTATATATGTATGTATATA
>JAOEHI010002872.1:0-11251 GCA_025447815.1 Percopsis transmontana
CGACGTCTAAGTCTTCGATTGAAGTTTGCACAGTGTGTGGTCTGAAATGGTAACCTAGCAATTGCATGTGATATAACGGTGCATACGATCACAATGAAAGAATCTAAGAGCATGAGCTTCTTGGCCAGTCGCGCTACAGTAGCATCGGTGTCAGTGCTTTTGATAGTGTTCACAAGCTGACAAAGAAAAAGCGAACGATAGTGCCTTTAGAAAATTTGTTAGAAATGATAACTTGATCCATGGGTTGCATAAGAAGAGGAAGAAACACAAGTTTGACATTTGTCAGTCTCGCTCCATTTGCGTGTGCAGCACAGTTGTCGCAGACCAACAGGACAGTTTGGCTCATTGCTCTCATCTTTCTGTCTAAGATTTTGAGCCATTCTTGCCAAATGTCCCCAGTCACCCATGGATTTTTGTGGGCCTCGTAGGCTACTGGCAGGCTCCTAACCTTCTCGAAGCAGTGCGGGGACTTTCTCTTTCTAATCACAAGCGGCTGCAATTTCTTGCTTCCATCCATGTTACACACAAGCAGCAAATTAAGTTCACCCCAACCCCCAACTTTTATTTTTAAAAGGGGCCCTCCCACACGCATTTCATTACATTTGTGGAGTGTCTGAAGGTCTACCATGGACTAACAATTTTTGTTAGCTACGATGTTTGATTCTGACTGGCTAGGCCAGTTCTCATTAATGTTCAACGAGCTAAGCTGCTTGACTCTGACTGGCTAACAGCTAGCCAACGAGAGCCTGGCTATCAGCATCGTTTACCCAGCTCAACAAGTAGAGGGACTTTTACCATCGTCTGGACTCTCTGCAGAAATGGCTTCTTCTAACACACACACACACACACACACACACACACGAATCTAAAGATGAGACAGAAGCACCACAAGAACCGCAACCAGCTCGTTTAGCCATGGATGTGTCTGAATGGTAGTTTATGTGCCTAGTTGTAATTATCATTACAGCATGTTGTTATAGCTTATTACACAGCTCTTCAGAAAGTTCAATTCACATGAATGTGCATTCCCAACGTTCGGAGGTCTGTTAAATATACTGTATGTAGCCTAACTACCGCTGCAAAGTATAATGACCGCTGTCATTATACTTTGGCAACGGGTGTACACTGGCAACGGGTTTTGTCTCAACCTTGGAACCCGTTTGTCTCAACATTTACTCTCTGCAAAATGCCATGAATATACAGAGCAGACTATGGCCCCTTGCGAGTCAGCGGTTATGAAGAGCAAGTCTCAGATTAAATAAGCATAATATAATGTATACCATGCTAATATTACATATACAAAGCTGCAACAACATTTTGAACAAACATATTTATTATTTTTATAAAAAAATGAGATTAGACAGTTCAAACTCACTTTCAGCATAACACTCTCAAATTAACATATTTACAAAGACATTGTTCTCTGTTTTTTTGCAGGCGTTGCAGGCACCTAGCATATAGAACCTTTGTCAGCTGGTGCTTGGGCTATTTGGGAAGGAAGGTTTGTGTGGTCATTCCGTCCTGTGTGGTCCAGCGTATCCATAGGGAGTTCCCTAATGCTGCAGTCCAGTATGTTGGATTTAGACCTCCCCTTGTCTGAACCGTGATACGTAGGCAGCAATGGCTTCGTCAAGAGGAGGATGCTCATATTGTGATTATCAGGATGCTCATATTGAGATGATCAGGGACCGGAACCTTCTGCAACTCCTCCAAGTAGGGCTCGGGGTTTGGCACTACCTCATCAAAAAGAAATGCCATCATGTTGAAGATGTAGCCTATAAAAATAAATGTACATTTTCTATACAACTGTGTACAGTGCATTTGCATTTGGAAAAATAAATATTATTTGAACAACTTACAGTATGTGGCCTGTGTTTTCACTGCCTTCACGGTGTGTGCTCCCTCCCAACTAATTTTAGCTTCATGGCATGAACTTAGCTTGGTTAGCGATTGCTAGCATTGTCCACATTGACATAAAACCTGCTAAGCTAGCAAGTGCTACCATTGTACAAATAGACATTAAACCTGTATATATATATAGCACTTCCTTAAAGTTGAAAATAGCGTTTTACTTACGGGTTGTGCACTGGTAGTAAACCGCCACAATGGTACTGCTCCAGGCTTCAACAGCAACTTTTTTGCAAAGCCTCGGCTGAACTTTCCAAATTTGATGAAGTCACCCTCTTCAAAATGTGATGAACATAACCAATTTCGAATTGGAGTGTTGTGACATTGTTCCAAATGTCATCTGAAGCCATATAATCCTCAACTCTGGGTTCTTGGGCAACATGTGCATTGTTTAAGTTCTATTTGTGCATAGCGCACAAGCTCGCTGACGTTCAGCCATCCTTGCTGTTTACGAAAAAAACCTGTTACTGAGCAGTTGTCAAATAAAGAGCTAAATTAGCACACTGATGAGCTTTTGTAAATGGCCTGATTTCTCGCCTATCCATGCTATGCTATGAACCATCTTAGCAGAGCGGCTTCCACATCCTCTGCATTACTTTCTCGCTTGCGCTTCACACTTTAATATATTCCTAACCCGGCAGCAATATATGACTTTCTCCCTCATTTATTCCCTTATCTATAGACTTCTACATGTTCTGCTAGTGTAAGGGTCTTCGGTGGCCTGGGCATTTTCTCACTGTCTCACAGTGAATAAAGCGCAGATTGAAAGTGTCGCAGGTGTTTGAATTTCATGTGGCTTCGTTTTGACTGGTATCTGGCACAATGTAAACAAAATGTAAATTGAAGTTGGTAGATCAAACAAAAACGCATGTGCTGTAGGGCTGGGCGATATGGCCTACGATTAATATCTCAATATTTTTAGGCTATAACACGCTATTTTGAAATCTCTAAAGCACTTCATAAATGCTCGATTTAACCTTGCATATGATCACACCAGTATGATGATTTTAGAAGTCCCTGCAACATATGTCTGCATTAAAACATATTTTATATTCATTAGTAGTTCATATTTTAAAACTTTTAAAACTTGCATGCAAAAAAGGGGAAGTAAGCTCAAGAATAGAGTGTAAACTAAGCATATAAAAAATATTATTTTCCATCTGTTAATTACACCAATATTGTGCTTGTGAAAAAGTTGGTGTGCGAAGAAGACAGTTATAAAGATCGGGAATTCCAAAGCATTCTGGCATATGTTCCTACAGAAATAGCTGACACGCCCACAAGACGAGCAAATGAAATAGTTTAGCCTAGTTTAGGCGTTATTGGCTATTTCGCCGTCTGAATAATAAGTAGTTACATTGTAATATATTGATTCTCGTTTCTGTTACTCTTATTTCTAGGATGTTACGTTATTCACGTTACGCTATTCAGCTATTTGTGTACGTAGTACTGCCTTCCGGCAGGTTTCCACTTTCATTTTCACAGCGGTACACGCATGCAATCAGTCAGCGACAGTTGCACAAGTGCATATTGTGACTCAGCCTGGGTTATAACCAGACACTTGATAGTGCTGCACTGCGTGAGCTTTATAATATTTACATGTAAATAATGTGTGCACATTTATTACGGTGTTATATGCTGGGCTAACCCGATTAGCAGTTAAGGTGAAGCCGGTAGCATACGGCTAGGCTAGCGATGTTTGCCTCATTCAGTTGGCTATTCAATTACAGTTGCCTTTACAGGCTTAAATTGCTTAGTTGATATCTATGTGATAGTTACATGGACATTATGCTCTCTGATAGGAGCACTGAAGCGGTGGAAATAGTCTGCTCGCCAGCACAGCAGTATTCAGGGTCTATACCAAACACTGTTAAAAAACAAATGTCTGGTTTATTATTACCGGACCTTTGACCGACAAGTTTTTAATTTATCATTTTTTTGTATATTTTACATTTACAATACATTTTACTTGCAGTTAACCATAAATAAAATCTATACTGTCACAGCCCTAGTCTCGCCTATATACGTCAATCGCCCAAGAGAGTGGTCTGGATGGGTGGGCGAGTGTGTGTGATGTATGTATGAGTTTTTTTGTTTTTGTGTCTGTGAGAGGGAGAGCTATAGGAAAGAGCAAGAGAACCGAAAACGCTAAAGCGAAATGCTAAAGCGAATCTCATGCCGGCGGCTTAAAAGAATTACGTGATAATTTGTAATCACGATATAGATATTCACGATAGCCGTTTACTATATCGCACGTAGAACAAGTCGCAATTGAAGGAACTAGAATTGAGATATTATTTTATATTTAATTGAGTTCAATAGCAAGACAAGGCAGAATCCCACACCCATGTTAAAACAAAAGGCAGGAGAGCCTTTGCATAACAAAAGATACCCAGCTACCCGGAGGCAGTCCTCAGTCTCAGTGACTTGTTACAATTGACTTGACGAATGCAATCTGCATCCATCTATTGTCTGTTTTGTTGTCTGTGTTTGAGGTGTCATGTCCCAGACCAGGCTGACCCCTGCTCCCCCAACTTTTTGGTGTGGCAGCTTCCCTTTCATTCATTGTAACTTAACATTTGTTTACCTGTGTTTGAGCACAGTCAACCCCCCAGCTCAGTTCTAACCAAGCTTAATTTGTCTGCTCTCCTTGTGTCTTAGAGGTGTGTCCCAGTCATCCCCCCCACACACCTCATTGGCTACACTCTATCCAATGAGCACTTGCCTTACCTGTGACTAGGACCCTTCCCGGTTACTTTGAATCATAAAACTATTTAAGGTCGAGTCGGTCGAGATTGAGGTATGGTGGAGCATTGTTGATGTGAAGCTCTCCTCTTTCTCCCTTGTGCGCACATTGTACTATTGCATTGTTATCAATAAACATTTTTCTTGATTCCCACCTTAGCACAGATTGGTCTTAGTATCCGTAATAAAATTATTACTATCACAGCAAATATACAGCAAGTATATTTGAAATATCACTCACCCATATTACACACGGGTACAGCCACAGCAATAAGAACGTGCTAAAACTGTAGTGAAAATGCTATGAATGAGGCAACATTGTATTGGTCTGAAAATGAATTCATTTAAGGACCTATTCTAGGGGTCGACCGATTATCAGCCAACTTCCCTTCCAACTGAGAGACTTTAAACTCAGCTCTAAACTCATGGCAAAGGTATTTTTGTATACCTTTGCCAGGAGTATATATACAAAAAAGGTATTTTTTGTATATATTTTATTATGTCACTGAATATTACGTTGCGCTTGTGTTAGAGTATGATTTATGTTCTGCATTTTGTTACATCATCACTAATTCGGCTCCGAAGCGTAGTTTTATTTACGGAAGATATTTCTCAACTGACACTAGGGGCTTCCAACTACATTCCTTTATATAGTCTCCAGGTCTTATATAGTAACCAGAGAAATAAAAAGGTACATCGCTTTCACCTGCCGTTGAACTGCGTCTACTTGTAGGGCACACACCCCCACACACACAAGCACTTCCCTCTCCAAGATGGTGGCACACGTCTCCCAATGCACCACCCACTTAAAGGAATAGAGCCATATTACAACTAGTTCTATTTTAATTAAACATATGCTTAAAAGCATTGAAACAACGTTTTGAGTTGAAGTTTGTGTTGTTAAAAATTTTGACACAAATATTTGGGTCATTTTTATTGCAAATGTATATCAGTTCCAAATACCGTTATCGGGCTTTTTGATTACTAATAATCGTATCAGTCCTGAAAAAACATTTCAGTAAACCCCTAAAATATTCATAAAAAAGGTAAAAATTACCTGTTTTCTGAGATGGATGATGATATTATTTGGCACAGAAATACTGCCTTCCTCTTTTGTTTTCAATGCAGGCAAAATACCTAAAACACAGACACCCAATATATTACAAATGTAAGTAAACACAAAACTATGCATGCAAGCAATAAAAAAAAAATGTAAAAAAAATACACACACACACACACACACATATATATATACTGTATATACACATACATATATATACTGTATATACCATCTATATTCCATCTCTGCCTTGCAAAGTTCGATTTGGAGCCAGTGGATCTCCAGATGTGCTAGCCAAAACCATCTTGCCCTGCTCAAAGATGGCGATGACACGGTGCATCGACGCACACACTAATGGACGCATTTTCGTAATCGATGCGGTGTCCAAGCCCCATCCAATTAGCCATCTCAAACACCCATCTGGTTTTACAATTCCTTTAAACTTGAATTAAAGACGGGCATAAACTAAATAACAATACAATTGTTTGGGGCAGTATAGTCTAGCTGTCTAGGTGTTAGACCCCCAGCCGGAAGGTCTTGAGTTCGAGCCCCAGAGATGCCTACCTGTAAGCATCCTGGAGCAAGATGCCTAAGCCCCATCTACTCCATGTAATAGCAGCATGTAATTGTAAGTCGCTTTGGATAAAAGCATCTGCCAAATTACTTAATTGTATAATAACCTCTACACAATAGCCTCCAGTCTCCAAAAATGCTAGGTACAATTTAATCATATCAGCAAATCATATAATAATAATATGAACAAAATAAAACTCACTTAATTTCTAGGACTCACCTGCAGGGCTTCTCCATGGGTTAGTGATCTTGTGAATTTTGAGGGGAGCACCAGCAAACTTAGCATAAGCCTACAAAAAGAAATTAAAAGGTTGAGGGAAAAGGCCAGACATGTCTTATTTTGCTTTGGGTAATAACCAGGAAAAGACTAAAGCATATTAATCTTCTAATTGAGTGCTGGTACTCCTCCTACAGCTCTTAGCCTTACATTATTCATAAACTTAACTGTTCAATTTAACTAAAAAATAAACCAAGGTAACACTTAATGGTAACAGAAATAACTGGTTCATTTCTAAATATTTACTTGGTAATGATAATACATTAAAGTTCTACTGGTTTGGATAAAACATCTTTGGATAAACATATGCTCTGTCAATGCAAACAGCTAGTAGTATTTCAGTCAATGTTTGCAATAATCAGTTATTTCATTGAAAAAAGTTACAAAGATACAAAACAAAAGAAAATACAATACAAATTCAACGGTCATTTTCATATAAAATAACCAATCCCACCAACTATCCTTGTTCTATGCTCCTTTCTTAAAAAAAAAGCTGCTAGCAATTAATGACCGAATGATAACTTTCGAGTAATGTACTAAAAATGCATATGTGAAGTAACCTTATGACATGATGCTGTCCTTATTCTAGGAGGAGAATGTTATTTGCTTGCAAAAACTGGTGGTTAACCAGTTCAACTATTGACAAATGTACTAATTGTAAGTCGCTTTGGCTAAAAGCGTCTGCTAAAATGTTGTAATTGTAAATAAGCCCCATTTACGGTATATGCCGATATTGGCATGCTATGTAAACAATACTGGTTGCCAATCTTACTGTTATATGCCTACCACAATTTTCCACCTTGCGACCTACAAACATTAACAGAACCATTCTGATATAGCAATTTGGAAATTTAATTAGAATGATAAAAATTTCTATAAAACTGTCTGGATATTCAATGGAAAAAAGGAAATTATCCACATGCAGAATAAAATGATCTACCATATTCAAACAACAAACCGTGGGTCACAAAGGACATCAAGAATATCCTGAATGCAAAGAGGAGGGCATTCAGTGAAGGTAATAGGGAGGAGGTGAAGGCCATTCAGGGGGAACTCAAGGTGAAGATCAGGAGGACGCTGGAGCATAAACTCCAGCAGAACAACCTGAGTGGTCTGGAGCGGCATGAGGAACATTACTGGCTTCAGACCGACTGGCAGCAGAGGAATTGAAGGAAGCTTGGACAGGGCCAACAAACTTAATCTGATCTTTAACAGGTTTGACTCAATGGCTCCTGTCTGCCCTCAAACACCTCCAACCCCACTACTCCCCCCTCCTCACTGTCCCCCACCCTCCTGGGACACCTCAATTCCCCCCTCCTCTGGCTCTCAGTATAACAACAGCCCTCTCCAGCCTGACGACTCATCCCCCACCTCTGACCTCTGTGTGCCTCACTGCTGACCAGGTGAGAAGACAGATGAGAGGACTCCACTCTAACAAAGGTTGCAGGCCCTGATGGTGTCCGCCCCGGGATGCTCAAAGCCTGTGCCCTGCAGCTATGTGAAGTCCTTCACCGTGTCTTCAACCTGAGTCTCCAAAGGGTCCCTGTGATGTGGAAGACATCTTGCCTCGTGCCTGTACCAAAGACGCCACGTCCTAGTGGCTCTGTGGACTACAGACCTGTGGCACTGACCTCCCACATTATGAAGACCCTGGAGAGACTGGTTCTGGATCAGTTGCGGCACATGGTCAGACCTCTTCTGGACCTCCTCCAGTTCGCCTACCAGCCCCGACTGGGAGTTGAGGACGTCATCATCTTCCTGCTCAACCACATCTACACCCAGCTGGATAAGCCGACGAGCACTGTGAGAGTCATGTTTTTTGACTTCTCCAGTGCTTTCAACACCATCCGGCCAGCCGTACTGGGTGAGAAGCTGACAGCGATGCAGGTGGATTCCCCCCTCGTTTCCTGGATTGTTGACCATTTGACTGGCAGACCACAGTATGTACGCCTGCAACACTGTGTCAAACAGAGTGGTCAGCAACACTGGGGCCCCGCAGGGGACTGTCCTCTCTCCCTTTCTCTTCACCATCTACACCACAGACTTCAACTACCACACAGAGTCCTGTCATCTCCAGAAGTTTTCTGATGACTCTGCTGTGGTTGGATGTATCAGCAAGGGTGACAAGGCTGAGTACAGGGCTGTGGCGGGGGACTTTGTCACATGTTGTGAGCTGAACCATCTGCAACGTGACAAAAAAAAGGAGCTGGTTGTGGATCTAAGGAGAGCCAAGGCAGCAGTGACACCTTTCCATCCAGGGGGTCAGTGTGGACACCGGGGTATTACAAATAACTGGGAGTGTACATTGACAATAAACTGGACTGGGCCAAGAACACTCAAGCCCTCTACAGGAAGGGCCAAAGCAGTCTTCTATATTCTTCCTTCAACATCTGCCGGACGATGCTGAGGATGTTTTATGAGTCTGTGGTGGCCAGTGCTATCCTGTTTGCTGTTGCATGCTGGGACAGCAGGTTGAGGGTAGCAGATGCCAACAGACTCAAACTGATCCGCAAGGCCAGGGACATTGTAGGGTTGGAGAGGAGGGTGCTGTCCAAGCTACACGTCATCATGAACAATGTCTCCCACCCACTGCTCAAACACAGAAGCACTTTCAGCACAAGACTCATTCCACTAAAATGCACCACAGAGCGCCACAGGAAGTAATTCCTTCCTGTGGCCATTAACTCCTCCCTCTAAATGTCTGACACACAGACACTTGGTTAGTCATTAAATTGGACCTTATTACCTGATTTTTGTGCAATAGTAATAAGTAATGTTTAATAATTAATGTGCAATATTTTTACATACCCACATATTTTCTCTCTCTCTCATATATATATACACATACATACATATATATACACACACACACACACACACACATATATATATATAGTGAAAGTGAAATCCATTACACCTAATGAAACGTTTAGGGAGGGATGGGGTATATATATATATATTATTTATTTTTTTTCTTATCTACCTACTTTCGATTGCACTGTAACAAAAGAATTTCCCCTCGTGGATTGAAAAGTATTTCTGATTCTGACCTACAAGACTACTGTGTGAACCCTATGCCAACAACACAATTTCCAAATGAGTAAATGAAGATCTGGAGTTTTTTTTTATTCTAGATGTTTGCTAGATCAGCAAACCAGGCCCTTGAACACACTGCAAGGACAACAGAGCATAGGAGGGAAACAGCTGATGTTTATAGTTTATATTTCATTATACAACGTTATTTTACAGCTAGTACAGTAAGTCCAAATTACAATAAGTGAGTAATTTTCAAGTCATTTTTTAAAAAGTTTTTCCATCCTGATCATTCTGAGGATCATTTTGGTTTACAGTTCTACGTAGGCTACGTAGCTGTGAACACTGAGCTAATGGCATCGGTAATATAGAAGATGTCTCTAAGGTAAGGTAAGAGGAGACCTACACCGGAGTTTATTCATCTGTACCAGAGGAAAGGGCAGAAGATTACGAGGACATTTCAGGTCATTTAGTATTCAAGAAAGGATTGACTACGTGGCTGTGCTGAAAGAATAGCCTGCTGCTTTTAGCATGCTCTAAACCGTAGTAAGGACAGCCTCAGGGATGGCTCGCGTGGTAACAATTACAATTAGGTCATTAGGCAGACGCTTTTATCCAAAGCGACTTACAATTACATGGTGCCATTACCCAGATAGGGGTTAGGCATCTTGCTCAAAGATGCTTACAGGTAGGTCAACTCTGGGGCTTGAACCCATGACCTTTTGGCTGGGAGTCCAACACCTAGACCTCTAGACTATCCTTGATGTTTTACCTTATCACATATTGACGTGTTACAGTGTTGCCTTGTGTTATCCATATATTTTTGAATGTAGAGTTAGTCTGCGTTTGCTTATACGTGTCTAATAAAAAAGGTATTTGTATTAAGCATTGTTTTTTTGTACCAGAACAATCGTCCCACCTCTGGTGAGACTCACCTTTCAGATTAGACTGATTAAGAATTTTGACTGATAAATGACATGCTATTAAAATAGTGGCACTATAGTCGCACTGGCCTGGAGGTGAGTGGATTAGGGTATCAAAGAGGATGTCAGAGAGGATATGACAGTGGAGGTTGCGTTAATAGCGATCAAGAGGGAGAATTGTTCAGCTGAGGGTAGCACAGACAGCACAGAAGAGGAAAGAGATGAGGGAGGGAGAGATTGCCACGGGAGGTAATGTGGGTGAAAGTAGTTGGGGCAGAAAGGGGAATTAGAGGCAGAGAGAAGGAGACAAAGTGATGATCGGACACTGGAAGGGGGGTGACACAGTTTGGAGGGAGAACAGGATCTGGTGAAGACGAGATCCAGGAGGTTACCTGCCCTGTGGGTTTGGGGAAGAGTGAGAATTTGAGGTCAAATGCGGAAAATAAATAAATAAAGTCTGATGATCCTCAGGGAAGGAGCTCAAGAGGGCATCCATCTCATCTAGGAAGTCACTGAGCTGGCCTGGGGGGCGGTAGATGACGACAATTTTATGTTTAACATGATGAGTGACCAAGACCGCATGGAATTCAAAAGAAGATATGCACAGTTGAGAAAGGGGGAGAACACAATAAGTCCACTTATAACAGCCGACCAGATGGCCTGAGGGTATATTAAAAAAGGAGTAGGTCGATGAAAGGGCCGCTCCGGTTGCCGTGTGTGCAGAAATTCAAA
>JAOEHI010002874.1:0-11250 GCA_025447815.1 Percopsis transmontana
CCCTCACCTCAACCGCCGGGTTCCCTGTCTCGTGACATCTCTCTCTCTCTCTATCTCTCTCTCTCTCTCTCTCTCTCTCTCTCTCTCTCTCTCTCTCTCTCTCTCCCCCTCCCCCTCCCCGTTGGCATGGTGAGGATATTCGCTCAATAATTGTACTGAACCCTCTCACTGTTTTCTCAAATTTATTCTTCTTTGTGTGTGTGTGCGTGTGTGCGTGTGTGCGTGTGTGAATGCACACGGTCTCTCCCTGCGGCAGTCTATTGATCCCGGCCAGCAGTTCACCTGGGAGCACTCCAACCTGGAGGTGAATAAACCCAAGAACCGCTATGCTAACGTCATCGCCTACGACCACTCCCGCGTCATCCTGGCTCCCATCGAGGGTAAGACTCCACCGCCCTGTCTCCTCATCCTTACCTCACGGTCTCCCCCCGGTCTGGTGTCTCATTCTGCCTGTCTCGGCCAGATGCCTGAACATGGACACAGAATAGCAGCCTCTCAGCTTAAAGAGAAGATCGTTGAATGGAATTATCGCATTATGATGAAAATGTCAGGGAGCAGAAGAGGTTGAGTTAAAGCAAAGCCGGGCCGCTTTGTCCGTTTGCAAATGAGAATCAGAGACCCGGAGAAGGCCACTTCCAAATCTCAAGGGACATTGTCAGAGGTTGTCAAGCTTCACTGCTGACATTGTTCTGGCATTACATTGCTAAACACACACACACACACACACACACACACACACACACACACAAACCAAGCACCAGCAACAAACTTCTTTTTGTGCGTTGTGCTGAGACTTGAGTTCAGTATCTCACCAATTTGCGGGTGCCACAACATGCACAACAAAATTATACCAGGGAGAAAGGGGGTGCGCGTCCATAAATACATAAATTAATCAAGTCTGAAATTTCTATTTTACAGTGCAGTGATTTTGCCATTAGTCGCAGCAGGAGAACAATTCATGCACGCTGCCATCCACTGTTCACTTAGCTATAACTAAAGCCAAGGCGCACCACTCGCACTACGCGGAGTCCGTTTTAATCACATTTGCCTTTTTTTCTCGTTTATAGTCTCCCGCTCATCTTCCGTTCCTTCCTGTCTTTCCTTTTCTCTCATTCTTTCCGCCACACTCTCCTCCTATCTCCTCACTGCGTCTCCTCTCTTAAATTAGCCCAGTCGAGTGTTTCATTGTTTGAAGCTTGGGTGAGGAGACGTCAGTCAAAAGGGAGGTGTGTCGTGAACAGAGGGCCTGTTACCAGGGGCCCGCTCACACACCAGAAATATAGCCTTCAAAATGATGATACCAGTGGGTGGACACATATTCATGGTTATGTGAACATTAGGCACGAATGCAGCAAGACCGAAGTGTGCCTTTGGATGTACCGAGGGCCAAACACAATTGTGCGATACACCACTAAAACATTTAATCTCAACACTCACCCTTATAGGCGGGGGTGTGAGTGTGCTCCTTAAGGCTAGATTTAGTAGGAGCAGGGTGTGACAGAGCGTGGTGGCGGGCGGAGAGCGATGGCAGCAAGAGGCTGGCTCACAGCTCCAACATCTTTACTTGTGGGCTCTCCAGATCCTCCATCTTCTCTTGGCTGCAGTGCTGGTGGTAAATCAGTGGCTGGCTGCTACACTCCAACTACTGCAAACTAGGCAGAACAACGAAGGAAAAAACACAGGAAAAGATGTAATAGTAAGAGAATATATTCCAGTTCTGTTCAAGTGCATATAAAGCACTAGTACAGTGCTGTATTTCACTACAAGATCAAACATTTAGAAATACAGGAAGATGGAGGAAGGCCACCAAAGACCTTTGTATCTTCAACTTGATTTGTATTAAATCTCAAGATCGTATTTTTCTTTATACCAGAGTAAGATGATCTACCAGTGGGGTTTTATTATGTCCTTTCCAATACTCCAATACTCCACAAATTGTCTAGAGACAAGTGACATTTTCATAATACAGCTTGGGATAAATTGGTATATAAATATCACAAATGCTACAATAAATTCTACATTATTAGAGAATTAACCGATAAACTATGTTGCTCAGCTTTTCATTATTCTGGTTTGTATTTTTGTCTTATGTGCTGTGTCAAACTTTGAAAATTGTATTTTAGATGTACTGTTTCCTAAACTAATTTGAATTCTGCAAGCAGATACAGCTAGCTGGTCTCTTAACCTCACAAAGTAAAACTAAAGAAGGACTAAGTCAAGAGGGCAGGAACATTTAAAAAAGAAAAAGCCACAACAGTAAAAGACAGAATGCTAAAATAACATTTTAAAAATGGGGCAGTTATAAAGAACACCCTCCCAACAATTCTTGCTCTGGTGTGTATCCAGGTATTACAGGGAGTGATTACATCAATGCCAACTACATTGATGGCTACAGAAAGCAGAATGCCTACATCGCCACCCAGGGTCCCTTACCAGAGACATTTGGGGATTTCTGGAGGATGGTGTGGGAACAAAGGGCTGCCACCGTGGTCATGATGACTAGACTGGAAGAGAAGTCACGGGTATGTCCCAGCAATCAATTGGTTGTGGAGTGCCACAGGGTTCTGTATTGGGTTCTTTTGTGTATGTGATTTCAACTTTTCTTTACTTTTTGTTTACAAACATTTGTAACAAAAAAAAAAACAACTCCTTGATCCCACTGCTATATTGCACTATAACTTGTGATTTGTGAAGGTAGTTTTACAACAGTTTTTGAGATCGACTGACAGATTACAGCAATTCTTAAAAACCTGAATGTAGTAAAAATACAATGGGAGGCTGTCCATGGATGTCCATCCAGAATTACAATTAGGTCATTTGGCAGACACTTTTATCCAAAGCGACTTACAATTACATGCTGCTATTACATAGAGCAGATAGGGGTTAGGCATCTTGCTCAAGGATGCTTACAGGTAGGCCAACTCTGGGGCTTGAACCCACGACCTTCCGGCTAGGATTACAACACCTAGACCACCAGACTATCCTGCCCCCAATCGGTCTTCAGATTACTAGCTCCTTTTTTCCTTCATTATGAATGGCAACAGCACACTTTAGAGTTGAGACATGTTTCACATGTCACATGTCTTTAACATTCAAAACACAAACTTAAGGAAGTTAAATTATTTTTCAACGTTTTAAAATACAGAATATCCTGATTCCAACGGGTTCTCAATGGTCACATAGCAACAGCAGTCCCTATTACCACAGCCTCCCACAAGCATCTGTTTAGCACTGGTGGATTTAGATGGTTAGAAGCAGCTATAGAAAAAGTATTTTTTACCTTATCGGATCTGTTGACATTCTGAAAGTAAAATAATCCTGTTATCTAATCCTATAGGGGTCTCCAATCTCTTTCTCACCTTTGTTTTGATTTAAGTTTTGCTGTTGATTTAAGTTATCTATTCTCCGTTCCAAAGTGTGTTCCATGTCTGTCAAACGGGATAAGGGTTAGTGGGCCGTCTCCTTGTCATGCTGTCACCGCTGATCTAGAGACTGTGGGGTCATGTGGCATATCACACCCAGTATAAATTGAATAAATTGTCATTCAGTGAAAGTGTTACCTACACTAAGAGGTATTTAAATTATTGGGTCTCTTGTGCAGTATGCGGAAGCATTCATGCGTTTGTTTGTAACTGAACACACATTGAAATACCGTGAGTGACGCCTCTCTCCTCGCCTTGTCTTTATGTCTCTCCAGATTAAGTGTGACCAGTACTGGCCAAGTCGTGGCACAGAGACCTACGGGATGACGCAGGTCACTCTGCTGGATACCATAGAGCTGGCAACCTTCTGTGTACGCACCTTCTCTCTGCACAAGGTGGGAGTGAACACACACACACACACACACAGATACATATACAAACACAAATATCATGTCTAGCGACGAGAAAACAAAGTGTTTCTTTAATTCGAAGACAAAGTGTTTCTTTATTGATGTGGGAATAGTTTTCTGGCGGACGTTGTGGGATTGGGCACGAAATGAATGCGCGCACACCCACACACACACACACACACACATTACTAATGTTAACAACATTAATACACACACTCAACACAAGCCAAACATGCAAAACACACATTCAGTTCATTTCCAAAGCTGCCAAAAGGGTTCTCATCCATATGAGTGGGTATCCTGCAGTGCTACAGTTTTCTGCTGATAAATACAAAAAAAGGAAATTAAATGCAAGACACAGGGAGGCACTGGTCAAATCACCCTAAACTGTGGGAGACAACCAGGGAATGTCTAGAAGAAATAACTAGGTCGCTTTAATTTTAATTACCACACTTATATATTCATATAATCAGCAAGAAAACAAGAAATCGGGGAAACAGGTTTAGCAGTGAAATGCAAACAGCATTCCGGGAGAAGGAGGGGGAGGGACAGGAATAATTTCTGTGGAGATCTGTTTGCTTTCTACATGCATTGACGCAGGTGGTAATGGTGGCATCCACTGTCAGATGCCATCTGGAGGTGACTGGTCTGACAAACATGCATACAGGAGTACAAACGGCAATAGATCCACTCAACCCAACCATGTATACATTAATAAATATGTTGACACACTGACATTTTAGTCAGTCCACCCTAACCCAGGACCCCCCCCCCCCCCCTCTGTATTCTCCAGAATGGCTCCAGTGAGAAAAGGGAGGTGCGCCAGTTCCAGTTCACGGCGTGGCCCGACCACGGCGTCCCGGAGTACCCAACCCCCTTCCTCGCATTCCTCCGCAGGGTCAAGACCTGTAACCCCCCTGACGCCGGTCCCATCATCGCCCACTGCAGGTCAGTAGCCCTCTATTATTCAAGGGGAGGTTGGGTAATGTAAGAGAAAGAAAGGGTTAAGAGGTCCTCAACACTCCTCCTAGCAATCTAGAGTATGCGAGTTACAGAGTGGGAAACTGTACTGTGGCTGTCTTGGATTCGAGTTTCTGAGATGAACTCTTTGGAAGTGTTTTTTTTTTTCCCCTTGCCCACATAGACGCTTAATCCCTTGGGTACCAATGCCTTTTGATACTTTGCCTGTGTCTGCTTGTATTATTTAAATAACTCTATAGGTTCTGTATTGACTTACATTTCAGTGGAAATCTCACAAAAAAAACAACACCAATAGGTCAAAGACAGCCTAGAACAGTATTTCCTGTAGACTACCCTAATACAGTCGGGCAAATACACAATGTATTGCCAGAACATGGAATGTATGTCTGGCTACACAGAGGGCATACCATAGACAGCCCTCTGATTTATGGTCAAATGAGCAACACCATTTATCTCTCTAGTTGCTCCATTTGTCTCCTTTGCTCACCTGTGTATTTGCCAGCCACCGTGAAGATTTCCAATGAAGACTTCCTGGCTGTCTGGTGGTTTCTATCAGTGTGCTAACATGTGATTAGATTATGTTAGACTAAACACGGTTACATAAAATTAAATAGTTCTCTTATTTATCAAGTCCTGGAAATAAGAAGGGGGAAGGATAGGCTAGTGGTTAGGGAAGTCGACGCCTATCTGAAACGTCCTGGGTTCACAAAGAAGCTATATTTGATGTGGATAAAAAAACAGTATGTTTCATATAGGCTGCAGGACAACGTGACATTAGTATGAGAACAGAAGTATTAAACGTGTGTTGTCCAGCTAAAACACCCAAGCACACTAGCCAGTAATGTGAAAGTCAAACGTCAGGGCTCCGACTTAAACCCACTATGTGCACATACACACACGCGCACACACACATTCCCTGACATATACAAACTCACATACACAAAGCCACTCAATCTCTTTCCCAGCTTGAGTCATTTCACGCCTGTCCTTTGGTCACATCATCTTTTTCTTTGACAGATTCCTCTATATCCCTTCCTCTTTATCTCACTTCCTTTTTCAGTCTTTCTAAAAAGCCCTCCCTAATAATCCCTCTCCATCTTCTAGCCGTCACTTCTGTGCTCTGGAGCTAGCTCTCTCGCACACTTTCCATCTCACTGCTGTGATCTTCCAGTTGGAATCTACCATTTTTTTGCTTGGTGTACAACCTAGAAGGGTAGAAGCCATAGAAGGGTACAAGAGAGTTTTCTCCATTTTTGTCCTACCTAGTCTTTTTTCAATTGTTTGCCGTCTCCTTTTTGCTATCTTGGCTTCCCGTTCTCTTTGTGTTTTTTAAGGTGAACTTTAGTAAAACCCTTGACTGTATGTAAGTAGCTTTCTCACCTCAGTAAGTCCAGAAACTGTCCTTTTATATTATGTGTTTTCTTCAACCGCCATTGGCTTCTATTGTATGTCAACTCACATTACCCAAACACACACACACATTTTGTTTAGCATGCTAGCCTTTTGCCAACAGTTTATTCAGAAGGATTTGCAAAGTTGAAGCTTTTCATATAACCAACAACACAATACTGACACTAGCAGGTGAAGGCCATAAAGCTACTCAAGTGGACCTAAACTGGTACCGGGTTATAATTGAGTTACCGGGTTATAAGGTCTCCCCCCACCCTCCCTGCAGCGCGGGCGTGGGCCGGACGGGCTGCTTCATCGTGATCGACGCCATGCTGGAGCGCATCAAGCACGAGAAGACGGCGGACATCTACGGGCACGTGACGCTCATGCGCTCGCAGCGGAACTACATGGTGCAGACGGAGGACCAGTACAGCTTCATCCACGACGCGCTGCTAGAGGCCGTCGCCTGCGGCAACACGGAGGTGGCCGCGCGCAGCCTCTATTCTTACATCCAGAAGCTGATCCAGGTGGAGAGCGGCGAGCACGTCACCGGCATGGAGCTGGAGTTTAAGGTAGGAGAGAGAGAAGTACCTGACTGACTTTAGTTGCTGTGCCAGACACGTATATTTATACAGCTGTTAATACTTACGCGTCCCAAAGGACTTTACCTACCTTATTAAATAGCCTAATGTGTTTACCTTTCAAAAAGTAAGCGAGGAAGGGATCTAAGATGGTTAGGTAAATCTCGGTTGGTATGCTGACACAGTATACAGGTACACTGTATATATATAGTGTGTACATACTATACAGTATACTGTATATAAAATACTGAGTAAAGAAGAACATGGCTGAGTAATGTTTTTGAGCACTGTGAAAGGGATTTGGTAAAACTCAAGGGAAGGAAATCAAATCTTCAAAATGGAGGACAGGCAGAGACTGAAACACAATTTGGTTTAGAGAATAGAACTACAAATAGGGAGGTCTGATCATTTAATAGCATGGAGACAGAGGTATTTGGGAAGACTGTGAAATCCTTGGACTAGATAAGAGCCACACCAAATGGATAAAACCAGCAGGCAATGTAAGTTGTTAAGCTGAGAAATAAGATGTTGCAAGCCCGTGAAATTGTGTATTTTAGGGTTAGACGTATATTGAGCATAAATTTGTGGCAAATAGGGAGATCAGAATTGGCAACATGGTCATTTATTTGTTGTTGTATTCTAGCTGCCGCCTTTTGTTTAAAAGATTTTGGATAGTAGGACATCATTTGGACATCATTACAGGTCCCTCACAATAATCAGGTTGATAAATAAATAAATAAATTGATTGAATTGTCATACTGTGGAGATGCAACCTAGAATGTAGTTTTGCCACTGGGTGAAAAATGGAACAAAAAGAATTTGTCTCTTTCAGCTGGTGGTTCATACAGATATATTTCACCAATAGAATAATGCTGAATGTAGGGCATAATACATGAATCTTACACAGACATAGAGCTCAAGATAAATACATCAGGGTTGTTCTCTCTAAAACCTTACCTAGGTGTGCGGAGTATAGATTATAACGTACTTTGTTTGTATGACATACAAGTGTCAGTTCATACACGCTGGCCAAGTAATAGGGCCCAGGAGATAAAACAGAGAGCAGTGCTTCACACTTCAATTATTTAATCACTCGGGCCATGAATTATTATTGTCTTTTCCTCTCAAACGAGAAAATGGAAATTTTAAGCCCTCCACTGGTTGGTTTTAAGGATTTGAAATAATATGCTTAAGTAAAGAGAAATTGGTTTTAACGCAGCAGCCCGAGGAGGTGGGTGATTTCTTGGTGAAACCTAGTGGCCGTGCAGCGTGCCCGAGCATCGTTTTCAGAGATTGCAATCAAATATCTTAACAATCATCGGCTTCAAAAGTCCCTTACTTCAGTGAGTAACTGCTGACCTTGAAACACAATGCAGTCACTATCAAATCATCTGTCATCTTCCAGCGTCCATTCATCACAGCTGTCTCCCCGCCAGGAAACAATAACCGCATAGGTGTCTCGCAGCCTTCTTTTCTTTTCTTTTTTTTTAATCCTCCCAACGCAAAGTGCCGATGGAATCTCCAGTGCCATCTATACAGCAGTAATGCTGATCTGGCGTCGGGAGTCTTTTGGGCGATTAATAATGTTCCACCGTGGAGCTAGGGACAGACAGAAAGAGAGAGATGGGGGGAGTAATTAATACTTGATGATGACAAATGGGGGCGGGTGGCAGGGCAAACAGAGGGAGGGACATTCGTCTAATGAACAAAGGGACGACTGTATGCTAGCTTGGCTCTTAGCGCGTCAGTGGGCAGAACGCTGCACCGCGGGGCCGTTGTCACTCTCAGGTGGATCGCAGACAGGCACAGGCGCTAGCTGTGACTGGCTGGATGGAAATGGAAACGGGGAGAACGAAGAGTGCATATGAGCTGCGAGGTTGTTTTGGTATGCCTTGTGGCATATGCTTGTGAATAATAAACATGT
Organism: Percopsis transmontana; assembly: GCA_025447815.1. Lineage (NCBI taxonomy): Eukaryota > Metazoa > Chordata > Actinopteri > Percopsiformes > Percopsidae > Percopsis > Percopsis transmontana. The sequence continues at coordinate 8,708 of JAOEHI010002874.1, forward strand.
TTATGCACAGAATTATGCATAGAGGACAAACACTCACGAACGCACGGCACAATACAAACTAGTATTCAGCACATAAATAAATAAATCACAAAAGAACACTAAAGGATAGAGAAGGGAGTTCAACTAGGATGAGGGTGAAATAAAATAGCAAGTCACATTCAGAATGTGTTCCTTGGAAATGATGGAATCCAAAATAGAAGAGGACCAAGACAAACCAAATTCAATTGGTTAAAGTGGTTGTGTGTCATATTTAAGTGTATTAGTTTTGTAGATTTGTGTGTGTAAATTGAGTTTATGCGGTATGGTATGGCCACGTAACAGCTGACACCTGTGAAAGGTAATCCCAAAGGAGTTCCCAAAATGGCGTATCAAAGACATGTACAGAAGACTGATGGGAGATCCAGGATTCAGCATTGCTCCAGGGTGTAATAATGAATTTTATGTGACGATGGCAGATGTTCTAAATATACTGGTTGACCAGAGTCAACACCACCATGACATACAACAGGGCTAGACTGTCTCAGGGGAATGACAAGGCTCAGCAGTCAGACAGTCCTTGTGAGTCCCTATTCCAAACGAACTGCAGGCGACATTACAGCTGCTAATTTCAGGCATCAAAAAGTCACACAATGACGACAGCCTAATACTTTTCTTTTCCTCAATTTGAGCTTTATCACCAGGAGATTTCTGTCATGGATAATAACGAAAAATCTTATTTTAGTCAAATGAATCCAAGTTCTGGCAATATGAAAAAAGGAGTGTAAAAGCAAATACAAAGAAACCTTTGTTGTACTCTGCAACCCCTTGTTCTTGTCAGGCTGTATTGTGCTCTACCATGGTCAATACACAGCCACCCTTACCTATGAGCTAAACAAACTGGGAGAAAATGACAACCACAACCAGGGGTCCCCACAGAGCTTTTTCTGTCCTGGCAGACTGAGAGGTTGCCAGGTTGGCTGAGCTTCCTGTCCCCCTTGGTGGGGGGGGGGGTATATGGGTAGCATATCCACGGGCCTCTGAAGCTTTGCCAGGCCATCCCATGCCCTTCCAGGTGCCTCTGAGAAAGAGATCAAAGGAAGGAGAGGAGAGTGGGGTTGAAGCGAGCAGAGGAGAGGGATTGGCAGGAGTGGGGGGGTGACAGTATGGTAAGGAAGAGATGGAGAAAACAAGGGGTTATGAAGGAGGGGGGAGAAATTAATGAAGAAATGTATTTGTTAGTGTGTACAAGTGTGTTTAAGTGTGCACCAGTAGCGATCTTTGTTACTGCATAATATATATAATATATAGATTTGGTATCTGTGTGTGTGTGTGTGTGTGTGTGTGTGTGTGTACAGTATGTCTGTGGCCAAATGTCCATGTCTTTCCTCATGCACACATACACTGCTTACTGGTGACCTCATTTTGGTAGAGGAAGAGATACAGTATTTGGAGTTCTGTCAAAGGCAGGTTCCGGCTGTAGCGTTTCCTTCATCGCATTTAACCAGGCACAGCCAATGGCAATATGAACACTCCCTCTTTATAATCCACATGTATAGAGACAGAATATATCATTAGAAGTGAAAGGGTATAGGGCAGTGTGTGTGCATAAGGTTATGAACCAGAATTAATCAGATATGAACCAGAGAACCAAAGATAACATTTAAATAATATATAAATATATACAACCATAGACACTCTTGAAAATGTAGTGAGAATTAATTTTGCAGCCACCAAAAAACCTCCCGCGACCCCTAAACAACAACTTGGCGTAAATTTTTTTTCTTAGTGATACATCTACTGTATGCTGTACTATATTAAACTATGCAGTAGATGGAAGATCAGATTAGAGACTTTTTATTACTTTCTGTCATTAATATTCTCATATGTCTTTTATCTACTCTCGCTGTCTTCTACCCCTTCCATCCTTTCATTAAATTTCACCTCTCTTTTCATACACATTTGCCAATTTTTTTTTTGTGATTTCCTTTCCTGCTATACTTGTGCTTTACACAACCCCTACATACCTTTGTCCTCCTCCATTCAATCCGCCGTTCCGTTCCGTTTCCTTTATTGTTTTTTTTTTACTTGTCCTCCTCACTCTCTTTCTCACATCCACTTCTACTTCTGCACACTTCTCTCCATCTTCCCCTCCTCCCTCCCCCACTCTTTGCTCCACCCGTCCGCCCCTCTGCCGCTCTCACCCGCTCAGCGCTTGGCCAACTCCAAGGCCCACACGTCGCGTTTCATCAGTGCCAACCTGCCCTGCAACAAGTTCAAGAACCGGCTGGTGAACATCATGCCCTACGAGACCACACGCGTCTGCCTGCAGCCAATCAGAGGCCTGGAGGGCTCCGACTACATCAACGCCAGCTTCATCGACGGCTACAGGTACGTGTGCATGCGTATGCATGTTTCTATGTCTGTTTGCTATTCAGTGTTTGTGATTGTGTAGGTTTGTGCTTTTAGTGTGTGTGTGTGTGTGTGTTGGTGTGTGTGTTGGTGTGTGTGTGTGTGTGTGTGTGTGTGTGTGTGTGTGTGTGTGTGTGTGTGTGTGTGTGTGTGTG
>JAOEHI010002875.1:0-11249 GCA_025447815.1 Percopsis transmontana
CCCCCCCCCCCCCCCCCCCCCCCCGCACACACACACACACACACACACACACACACACACACACACACACACACACAGACCCATATGCATACGGACGCAAAAGGGCGCGCCCTAAATATGATGAAAGACGCATACACAAACTGACACCAACCGCACACACACGCACACACGCACACACACACACACGCACACACACACACACACACTAAAGCGAATATGCATACACGTGTTCTCAAAAGGCCACACGTTGAAGGTGACGGAAGACGCGTAAACAAACGCACACAGTCCACACAGCCTAGTTTGTCGTTTTGTTTCTACTGCGAGAGGCACTTTTTTGTTACATTTATCGTCTCGCTGCTTTTCTGCTTCACCTCTGTGTAAAAAACACAGATAAACATAATCCACAATAACGTTGGCCATCTGGCTGGTTGCAAGCTGAGGCTGGTGCTCTCCCGGAGAACATCTCATGTCCTGTCAAACTGGCCTAAATCTAAACTCCTTGCTCTGTAAACACCTGGCAATCTCACTTTCCAGGGCTTTCAAGTGTGTGTACTGTGAGAGGATATACAAAGAACCCCCCCCCATCACAAACTAACACTAACACCCTCCCATACTGGTCAGGCATTAATTACACAATATTAAGGCCACTTGAGTGAAATGTGTAATCAAGGCTATCCATTCCAAGTAGCAGTGTTTACAGGTGATGTGCAGTTAATGGATGGTACAGGAATGGAGAGGCTGTGAACTGGGAGGTCTGTCTATTCAATGCGTGTAATATTGCTTGTTGACCTGTCATTATGTCTGTTACCTGGCTGCTCAACAGAATAGCGAAATATAAATATATATTATATATAAATATAACAGAATTGACTCAGGAAATCTTTGCCAATTCCCAGGCCTCATTTGAATAACTTCTTCCCTAATTCAAATGTTTATATCTCTCCCCTTTGTTCTGTGATTTGTCTATAAGGCCAATCAATGAGTCCAGACCCAAGTATGTAGGCCTCGACCGCCAGACATATGGAATCCAAGTTGCATTTGGCTCCAAGGCAAATAAACACTCTTTGAAAAAAACAAAACAACTAGAAAATGTATACGCTTGCACGCTCAACTTTACAATAACACTGTTTCCCAGGGTTAGAAATCTGCGGTCCAAACCCTGTTGTTCCGCATAAACGGAATTTATTTTAGAGCGGGGAGACAGAGAGGAAGAAAGGGGGAGTGCACCAGCCAAAGTGTCATGAATTACACACTTTCTTCAGCTTTGCTTTGATTAGCGGCCTTGGCTAATATATTCAATTTTCCAGTGGTGGCTAATTGCAAAACTAATGCCTGTATTGCCTCCACAGCCACTCCACTTCGTCCACTTAGTTAAGCCAGGCGCCCCTTTGTGACTAATGTATGATGATAAGGAGCAATATGGGCTAAAACAAAATTTTGCCCACGTTGCTAACTAAAGGTTCAATCTATATGTGTTTCTCAATGCGCTGCCAAAGCGTGCCACGGCCTGTGTGCTTTTGAGACCTATAGCAGACAGCGAAACACTACACGAGCTCGCTGAGATTCGCCAATCACTCTAGGTTCTCCCTGGCTCCCTTTCCCTTGGGCCACGGTGCGATCAGGAACCCTCTGAGCCCGAAGATACGGTCGGATTTGCTATGTAAAAACTTTCAAATTGAGTTTGACAGTTGGGGTAGCAGCGAGTGATACTTAATACCGGGGCAAGGAGAGTGAGAGAGGCGAGAGGCGAGGTGAATGATGCCTCTCGCCTCTCAGTGCCTCGCCACGCTGGGACGGGTTGTGCTTTCATGCTGCGAGGCCCTTTCTGCCCAACAGTGGTGAAACACAAACACTCACAGATGCGTGCGCTACCCTTGCGCGTGACATGCATGAGTAAATACTGCATGTTGACACAAACCACAACGCAAACACGCAAGATGTTAGGAAGATGGGCCGCCTCCACACCCGAGTGCATCTGCGCACACGCACAAACACACACTATGAGTTAATAACAACGTTGTCAGTCAAAGCACGTGTCTATTTTTGAAGAGCAACAGAGTTAATTAAACATCAATCAAAGAGGAAAGACATCAGGTTTCACCTTTTGGTTTGAGGCGAACAGAAGACACTTATGTCACTCCCCCACTTTAGGTTTTATCTGAAAATCTACTCTCCAAAACAAACCCACACTCTCTCTTTCACGCATGCATACATTATCTCTCTCTATCACTGACACACACAACATTCTGTTATTTCTGGTCGATTGAATTTCTATCCACTTGAGTGTTACTAATAGAAAGAAAATGAGCAGCGAGTCAAAAGCACTTTGAAGTTTGCCAGCAATAATTGAGATGATTGATAGCCGTTTTTTTCTAAATAGCGGGCTATTGCATCTGGAGCGCGGAATAACAATGTGAAATGGGATCGCTGAGGGAGGAAACCGAATCAGCGGTTTCCAACTCAATCTGTACACCGCGAATACATGTACATATTCTTGTAAACACACACGTACATGCACGCGCTCTCGCGCGTATACACACACACGGCAAATAAGCACGCCACAGAAGTGCATAGATAACTAAATATTAAATAATAGAATACATTTGTTCCTGGTGAAATTGGTTCTTTGGAGGATAGGGCTCAGTGGATGCCATGTGAGAGATGAAAGGCAGACAGAGGAAAATATGAGCGGAGGAAGAGGGGTGGATAGCAGCGGCGCTCATCAGCTTTGTTGAGATAGTAGCTCGGGGGGGGGGGGAATAAGGCCATTTTGGCACCGGCAAATCATCCATCAATCACAATGCTTATCGGTCACATGGGAAAGGTTCAACCAATAAATCGCCAAGCGCCGCGTCAACCGCTCATAGCCAGAGAATGGGTGGGGGAGAAGCGCCACGCTGCTTGTTTGAACAGTGTGACTTATTTGGGGGGGTAATCAAACAACATAGAGATATTTATGACGTGAGCTCACATCATATCAAGCCACGGGAGGATACTACGTTACTGTGATGGCTTCCAGATTGTAGATGAGGGAGGGAAATATGGGTTTTCTGTGCAACCTTTCACCTTGTTAACCGGAGTCTGCTGCAGTGTGGTTTAGTTGTGGTGGTCACATTTCAATAACAGTGTTTCGTTGAGTTCAGGCTAGCGCAATTTAATTCATCCTAGCACGGCTCAGCTGAACTAAACAAAATCGAAGTCATTTAGAAGTCAATTTCAATTGTTGCATTTTTTTTTTCAAAACTTACACACACAAACACATTGCAACATGGCAATAAAAAGCAACACAAACAATGAATTTGATGAATCATTATATGCTTCTCGTGCCAATATTGTGATTATTATATCTTACAATCATACAAATTGTATCTCATTGTTTGCTTCTCTTTCTGCAATGTTGTAGTGCCCACACAACACTGTCACGCCGCCTAAAACGCAAATTATTTCTGTGGCACACATGCAGAGCTCTGCTATTTTGGTATGTGCTTCAGGAGCAAATCTGCAGGGGACTGAAACACTGGGCTCAGAGAGCCGTGATAGCTGCAAAGACAGAAGGTAATCCTCCGGCAAACCCCAGTTCATCACAGCCCATCATTACATCCCTGTGACCCACAAGACTGTGCAGCAAACTCCCTCCTTCCCCCCTCTATCCCCACTCTCAGACAGCAGGACGGTGCTTCTCTCAGCCTGATAACCATTTCAAAGTTTTCTCACAGAAAATGGTCAACATGGCCGCTGTATTAGACTGATAGCAAAAGGAGCGCAGCCCTGTCTGATTCCAAAACGTCTGTGAAAGTTAAGACACAGGGAAGTGAGGCGATATTGCACTGCCATCCAGCTAAACACTGGGGCAAGTAATCCTGACCCAACTTCGGCCAGGAGTGAAGCACGGTGGACCTCCATTATGCTGCAATCTGGCCCAATAAAAAGACAGATACGGACACAGAAGAAGCAGTTAAAGGAAAGAGTTTAATGATTTCCTTTCTTACCATGATACAGTACCCTTGGTGCAGCAGTTTCCTCAAGACTGCAGGGAAGTTTTATTTTTCTGGGCTATGACTATAAATGTACTGTATGTTCAACAGTGCAGGTTATTAAATATGTTGACTCAAACTAAATTTGATTTGAGCTGTGATCCAATTTAATTTTGGAAAGTCATGGGATTCTTCTGCTGAAATATTAGTATTATATTATTGTAACATCTGGAGGCACATCCAGGGATGGCGCCCCTCCACTCCTGTTGAATCTCGCTGGTGTGCGGTCCACCAGTCTGAAACCATCTACTCCCAACGAACCTGTCACACACCTGCCATTCATCACTTATTAGGGGGGTTAGTGGGGTGTACAGTATACTGTATATGTTTGTTTTTTTGTTTTTTACCTTGTCAGCTATTGTTTTGTTGATATATATATATATATTGCATTATATTTCTCTATGTTAGTATTTTTTATAGCTAAGCTGATACCACGATTAAAACTCAACAGTGATTGACATATTCCATTCAAACTACAAAGGTTTGGCAGCTGTGAAGGTGAATTTATGAGGGGAAAAATAATCTCACCATCGAGCCTGGAATTGTGTCAGGGTTGCTTCAAAAGGCCTCGTTTTGGCACCGGTGGTGATGTGATTTGATATTACAAGTAATAATACAAAAACCTGGCCATTCATTTTTCAATTCCAGAAGTATGGAACATTGCTTGAGAGGATAAATAATGGCAACACTTCTTCTCTGCTGTGTGCTAGGGCATTCGTTCCATCTGGGGTGTGATTGAAAAGCCCCAGTGCCCCAGGTTCAAAGTGCTATTACATGGCACCGTGTCTGGGCTTTTTCATCTCAGACGGGTATCTTGGGGCGACGTGGAGACAGATAGGATATCAGAGCCAAGGATGATACAAGGATCGCCTCTTGAAAATCAATTGGCAGACAGTCCCACATTGGTCTTGCCTATTTCTGCATCCGTCTGTGTGGGCTCTTCATCAACAAAGGCTTCTAGAGAAATTCCAAGTCATCAGAAAGATGTGATCTATTCCAGTGAGACAGGCACACACAGTATCCTATTTTCTCCAATTATTAAGCCAGTACATGCCTATATTCATTAGTGGTTGTGCCACTGCTGGAATGCAACATTGTGTTAATGCAGGTATTTTACATTTTGTTATTTTGTGATGTAAATATTAAGAGCCTTATTTCAAATGTGAGGAATGTGATGTTTTAGTAAGATTGCTCCATTGGCAACCCAGTGAACAGTGCAGATTGAGCCTAATGAATTCTACAGGGGTTATGGGCCTGTATGAATGCATAAAACACCTTCCTTGTTTCCTCATTTGTCATTCAGTTTCCTTTTTTGCCTTTGCACAAGTTCTCCACTTTTCCAAGATGAAATTTGAACCTATGAGTTGAAGAAGCTTCATGGCAACGACAAAATAATGTCAACATACAAAATAGGAGAGAAAAAGTGCTGGAAAATGACTAGACAGAGTACATAAGGTGTATTTATTGGCAAAATGGTCTATATGAGTTCGTACTGTAGTAGTCACAAGATACAATTGAGTTATAGAACCCTTAGAAATGAGTGCCCCAGCTGACAACAGAATAACTGTATTTGAATAACTGTGCATGTGACTGCTGGGGAAGAGAATGGGGTGAGTCTAGGAGCACTTTAGAAGAGGGGTAGAGAAGAGTGCCGGCCACTTGGCAATCATGTGCAGGAGGTTCAAACCAAACAGTTCTTTCTGGTTTCAACCTGAATATTGAGGAGTGTACCCTTAACACTAAAATATTGGGAAAAAGATTTAGAAAATCTTAATAAAAAGCCCAGTGTGCTAAAACCAACTCTCTTTTAAGTTCTACATCAGTCTTTACAACCAACAGAGTTTTGGGACTTTCAAACATGTTTAGAGAAAATCATGTTATATCTGTATACATTTTAAGACCTGGAAGCATGCTCAATCAGGCTGAAATTCAGTCTATTGTTCATCTATTTTTAGTCACTTTCAGCACAGCGTTGTTTCATAAAGTTCCACATTTTTCACCATTCACCATTTTTCTAGAAAAAGGTCTCCTATAAGATATGTATAACTTTTGACATTTAAAAATTGAGAAAAAATAAAACTTGAAACGTTGAAACGTGTTCTGTGTAAAGGTTAATGACACTACTCCATCTCTCTTACAAGCTTTGTAACTTGTTCGCTCCCTCCCTTCCTTAATCTGACAAGAAAGAAGTCCACATTTGCAACCTAAACACTTGCATCTCGAGAACGAACATGATTAATCATCTCCCATGCAGTACGGTAAATATATAAATAACTCAAGTCGCCACCAGGTGCTTATGAACGGGGAAAAGCGACAGGTTGCCAAGTCTGCCTTGCTGCCCCAAAACACAAACTCCTACAAAGCATCATGTCCAGGGTAATTAAAATGAAGATTAGGACGAAGGCGGCCATAGGCCTTTGCCAGAAAAATGATGGGATTATCCGCTCATCCACGGTGCCTCCAAAGCCCTATTTCTCTCCCCATCTCAGTCTTGTGCTTGAGCTTTGTCTAATAACGCTTCTCGTGTCCCTAATCCTACGGAGAGCAGGGAATGCAGGTTTGATGGAAAAAAATAAAGGTTTATTTTAAGCCTCTGTACCTGCACGGCATATAGCAGCAAGGGACACCATGGCTTTAAAACGAATGTATGATGTGCAACAGAGGCCAAGAATAAGACAGAGTTCTTAAAATATAAACATGCATGTTTATATTTTACTATTTATTATTGAGTTTTTGTAACGTCCGGAGTTGCACCCAGGGATAGCGTCCCCCCCTTCCATTTGATCTCTCCGGTGTACAAACCACCGGCCTAAGGCCCCCATCATCCCCAATGCACCCCAGTTCCTCACCGGACTCTGGTTCACTAATCACTCATTATGTGATTGTGTGTGATCACCTGTGGCGAGGGTATATATGTTGGGGATTATGTTTGGTTCTTTGTCGTTATTGTGTTTGGTTTAAGGATTTGTCCGCTGAGAGCCTGGAGGCTATACGGTATTAAACGCTGAGTTACATCTTGTGAACCTTCACTTCGTCGTGTCAGTCTTTTTGTTTTCCCGTGTTTCAGTGTTTCGTTAGCATTTGCACTCACCACTTAAAACACACATTAGTTTTACAGAACATTGTATTGGCGTTAGGTTGCTTTAGGTGACCGTGACTTGATTCTTTTTGATTATGTTTGATTATGTTTATGTTTATTTGTATTATTAATGAAGGTGAACCCACAGCAAATAAGGGAATTATATACTATATATACTCCCATTAAGGTATCCCGCGTATTGAGGTATGTAGTAATATGTCCCCACTTATTGTAACCCAGCCAGACACAGTCAGTCTCATTATGCTACTATCAAGCATGAATTGCATACTTTTATTTGTTGTTTTATAATAGAGACGTGAATCCCTACGGCCGACACTGAATTTGCCTGATAATTATGTTTTCATGTAAAATCCATGTTAGACTACATCAACAACTAGGAAACACTAACCTAAGCCCGGTTTGGCATTACTCACTGAGCTCCCTTCAGCGCGCCGCTCGGTGGAAGGTGATTGCGTCTTTGCTTTCATGCTGGCGTTTAGGGCCTAGCTCAGCATAATATGACTATTACATTAAACAGACTCTGGTATGGCTTGGTAAAGTATCTTACCATTCGCAGCAAATTGCCTCCGGCCTTGGTCTAATCCAGGCCACGCCGATGGTGACGCGGCGCCAAGAACTATGCTTCTTCCCGCCTTAAGGAAACCTTAGATGTCGGAGTAGGAGAGAAATTAATTGAATGAGTCAGTGTCAAATGTCAGGTCAAACGTTCAGTCAAACAGTCCAGTTCCCTCTTTTCTCATCCATTTCTCTCGCACACACACACACAGACACAGGCAATCACAGGTTTCCAGGGGGAAGGAACCAGCTGCATTTTCACTTAATCTTTCATAATGGGAACAGCAAACAGCAGCAGGGACTCAGAAATGACATCTAGGCTCACAATGCGATCTGAAGCTTCCCAGGGAGAGGCCTCGCAGTCGCCTTTGAGAAAGCCGTAACGTCCCCCTTTAAAGTACTGGCTGGAGAAAAGAAGAAATGGTAGGGTTGTAGGATTTAATTGTACATTAGCCTGTAATTACAGATGATGTAATGTATGATTGACAGGTAGAGAACCCTAGCAACTGTGTGGACTATAGCTTGTAGAACTGAAACAAAATGTTAATATTATTATTAGAAATATTTTAAATATTGTAATATATAACATTGTTTTATTTTAATTTACTTGCATTTAAAGTATTTTGCTGACGTGTTTATCATATTTTTGACTGATAAATTGAAATGACCCTCCTGTGTACAACTGACTATTACTGAGTTCAAACATAGATCATGTGACTGTGACGAACATACAACACAATACAACAAGAGTCGTGTTTCAGCGTGCTCTGCGTGGGTTAATTTCCCTGAATATTCCACAGGTTCTCTCTAAACCCCCTGGCCATCAGCTCCCGGCGTGTGCGTCATGCGGCTCTGGCCTGCACTCCTATACTGTGGGAGACAGGGGATTAGTCATTGACCCACACCTGTTCCCAATCCCCAAGTCCACACCTCTTGACACTCTCTCCCATACAGACAGCGCTAAACCACACCCACACCTTCACAGTGAAACACTTGCTGGAATGTGAGATCGCAGAAATGTCCGTTTTCGTGTAAAGCTCTCAGAATGCATTAAACGCAGTATCAATCCAATGCTAGAAGTGCCCTAGAAGTGTTTGTGCGAGGTACAGCACAGCATAACAGTATCTCGCGTCGCACGGGAGCGAGGGGGCGCACATTTTTATCAGAGATCGCTGGCCCCGGAGGAATAAAAACCTGGGAATTGCTGGTGTGGCAGATTTGCTGATGACTTTATCTAGAGTGACCTCATCTTTTTTGGGGCTAGTTTAGGTTCATACGCAGGTCTCCCCTGAGCCAGGAAATGCACCACCAATGAGCCACCAAGGCATTAGCTCTGAGAGCACATTCAAAAGCCTCTGGAGTCTCAAGCCCGGTTAAAGCCAAGTTATATTTCGTAGAGGAGTAAATTTGTCTCCCTTGCATTTTCAAAGGTTTCTGCTTTTCATCTGCTCTCAGCACAACAGGAGGGTAATATACCAATGGTGAATATGTCAACGATGAAACAGTATAAGTCCGCACAATGCAACATTGCGTGCAATTTGCAGTTATTTGATCAGAGCCGTCCTAGCAGAGAACACGTTGGCTGATGTTTAGAGCGCTTTGTACTGCCGGTTACAGGAAACACAAAGAAAATTAAATGGAAAAAAAGGTACTTGGCAGGGAAAGATGCCATGTTCACCCGCTTTGCCGTCCTGTTAGCTTGTCTATACTTTGTGCCTGAGCATTAATAAAAACCTGGGTATTTGGCTTTGATACTGTGTGGCCGTTTTTTGGTTGGGTTATCGGGGTAATGCTCCTTGACAGAGCCGTGGCAGAAAGCTGGCGGATCAAGCAGCGGTTTGTTTTCTTTTCATCTTTCATACTTTTGGCCAAGACTCCATTGAACAAGTGAGAGAGAGAGAGAGAGAAAGGAACAGACAGAGCCAAAAATAAACGTGGAAACAGAGAGGCAGACGGTGGCTGCGGGACAGACAGGTAGTCAAACATATTGCTTTTCTGGCTTTTCTTGGCCTGTAAGTATCTGGGACATTCCTCTGCAACTCATTCAATCCCCTCCTCAGAGGAACTCCATTAACTCATATGAAAGTATTTTGGCAAGTTAGTAGTAAAAGATTAATTTGCCCATATCAATTGGCTGTGTTTGATAGAATCAGAGTTCCAGCCTTAAATTCCTCCGTAATTAATAATCTCGCGAGGCTCTAATGTGATGGATGCAATTTACATGTGTGTGTTTAGGTACACATTCCAGGGAGACAGGGAAAGTGTGTATTTTGTCAATTGTGCGTCCATATACACACCCAACAAAGAAACCTTCTCCTAATATTTACAGGATATGAGCAGAGGATTAATAATAACCTCCTGGAATGATTCATAACCCTTACCTAAATATCTCATAGGGATAAAGTATTTTTAGCTTAAGACCGCATCCACCCTCGGTGACCTAGCTCAGAATTTAAAGGCCATTCTTTTTCAAATAATAGGTCAAAACCCCAAATGGGTTACAGTCTTGTTTATGTTGGTCTGCCACATGACAAGACTACCATTATATTTTATTATATTACGCTGAGCCTGGAACGCACGTGGAGACTAAATTTACAGAACCCAGGGTCACGGTTTGAAAAGTTTCAGAGCTCCTGACAAGATATTAAACTATTATTCTTTTAAAACGCCTTCTTGTCTGAAGGACTTGAAGGTGTTTCCTCGGTGGCTTGTTCCACGGCGTTTCATGAGCACACAGAGGATTTTGCCACAGTAAAAAAGCACTTGAAGAAGAGCTTCTGTATTGGCCCCCCATAGCCCTTTGCCACACATTGACCTTCTTGAGGGACCCTGTGAGGTTAATCCCCCAGCAAATAATTGCATCGTGACCTGTCTATTATTCTCTTTCTCCACCCGTTCCACTGACCCCGTAAAAACCCAGAGGCCTCCTCCTATTTCTTTTACACAAAAGGACACACACACACACACACACACACACACGGACACATCCCTTCACAGCTACATACATACAGCCAGTGACGAGCATTACCACAGACGTGGACATCGAGGTGCAGACACACACATACCCACAACAATAAGGCCATACCCATTTACCTAAACATGCATAGTCTACATACATGAGCAGAAAAAGACGAGTGTGTGGAGGGGAGCACGTACACAGACCACAGATGAATACAAAGGAAACACACACACACACACACACACACACACACACACGTATGCTAGAGTAAGCTAGCTAACCCCTAACAGTAACAAGGAGGCAGCTAGCCACCAACATCACAGTGCCCACAGCAATGTAGTCATGCTGCGTTTAATATGTTCTGGGTTGAAGACAAGCTAGCTGCATTGGACTCAAGGCCTGAGGACGGCATTGCACCACCCATGTAAATTAAACATCAACATGTATGTTATTAGGGTTGTTAGCTCACTATGAACCACTGTTGTGTTGTTCCTTGTGCGTACAATTCCATCATTTGCTGTGCAAGACTGCCCCAGAACTTAGTGTAAGATTGGGTTCGGGGGCTAGCAACGTGGGGGGGGGGGGGGGAGTTTGAAAAATA
>JAOEHI010002876.1:0-11248 GCA_025447815.1 Percopsis transmontana
AAGGGAAGTTTGGGGTCCTCTGCTGGAGCTGCTACCCCCGCGACCCGATTCCGGATAAGCGGACGACGATGAGTGAGATGAGATGAGATGAGAATCCTGTAGGATCTATTTTATTACTTGCAGTACTTCCTATTAATTTTACAGTCATTCAAATTTCTAATTAATTAATTAATTCTGATTTAGTTTGATTGTCTTTTAATACAATTCATACAAAAAATAAAACGCACATTTTCAGTCCTGTTGACGGTTGTTATGGTGTACTGTATATTTATCTGCGGTCCCGTTTAAAAGAAGCGATGACCTGGACCAACGAACGACTTTTTGGGCGTCACGGGTTAAGAAGATTGAGGACCACTGGGCTAAACCCCACAGACATCAGTCAGTCTAGTACTTTACATGTTCCCATTTAAGTTTGACGACTTCTGCGCAGGTTACAATTACAATTAAAATTAGGGCATTTAGCAGACGCTTTTATCCAAAGCGACTTACAGTTACATGGTGCTGTTACATGGAGCAGATAGGGGTTACATGGTGCTGTTACATGGAGCAGATAGGGGTTACATGGTGCTGTTACATGGAGCAGGTAGGGGTTACATGGTGCTATTACATGGAGCAGGTAGGGGTTACATGGAGCAGATAGGGGTTACATGGTGCTGTTACATGGATCAAGTAGGGGTTACATGGTGCTGTTACATGGAGCAGATAGGGGTTACATGGTGCTCTTACATGGAGCAGATAGGGGTTATGCTTACAGGTAGGCCACTCTGGGGCTTATTTGTAGAGGAATAGGCTAATGTATTATGATACATGACATAAAATATACACTACTGTCTTGTATTGTTCCAGACAGAAGGGAAAAAAAACATTGATTTTATCTCAAATGACCATAAGCTTTCAGACGGCATCGGGGGGGTCCCTAGTGGTAACATGATGCATGGTCAAATTATCTGTTCCAAGGGTAGCTAATGGCCTCGTCTGAACTGTATTTGTACTGGTGGGAAAAATCCTGTAAAATAGATTCTTTTTTGTGAAGCCTCTTCCCAAAGTTATTGAGTCCAGACCCACGTCTATAGTGCGGTAAAAAAGCCTTCCCATGTCAACAAAGATCACTAATCTTAAAAATAAGGCTAATTAACTCTCACGTTAGATATGGATACATAACGGAGCCTTCTGCCCGTACTCTGCGTTCATTTAGTCTGCGTTTGTGCACGTTTTCTGAAAGCTTACGGATACGAACGAAACGGAGCAGTAGCACCAGATACCGTGGGGCAGCCACGACCCCAGACAGAAGGACAAGGCGAAGACATTTTTAAAAATTGCTTTACTTTTAAATGTGAGTTGGTCCAACACCCAGACCACTAGACTATCCCGCCCCCTACTGGCTGGGAGTCCAACACCCAGACCACCAGACTATCCCGCCCAGTGGCTCAGAGTTCAACTGCCAAAGGTCCACCGTCGGTCACGCAGGGCCCCCGGGCGGAGGACTCCGGTCTCCCGGCGGTGGCCTAGCCCTGACCTCCGGCCCCTCGGCCTCCTCATGACCCACCAGCCTGCAGCTGGCCTCCCACAGCCGGCGGGCCGCCTCCTGGTCCAGGGCCTGCGGAGCGGGCTCCTTCTCTGTCATCACGTCGTAGTAGCGCCCCGACACGCCCCGCAGCTCCTCGGCCACGGCCAGGTACACGCTGGGCTGCGCCCCCAGCGCGGGGCCCTTGACCAGCAGGGAGAAGAAGGGGCCTACAGGTAAGAGGGAAGGGGTGGGGGGTCACAGGACAGCCCACCAAGGTTGAGGTCCTACGGTCTATTAATTACTGCATCCCCCCACCCCATAATATGGGGTATTCCATAATTCTAATGTATAATGTTTATTTCATCTATTTTTATCTCGGCAGATATAAAGATATAAAGTTAAATGCTAGGATGGAGCCTTTTCGGACGTGTGATATTCTGGTTAGCAAGCTTGGACAGTGAACCAACAGTCGTGTCAGCGTTGCCCAAGCAGAGCGGTTAAGTCAAGCGCACCCACCGCTAACCGTCAGAGCTAGCAAGCAGCCACAGCCACAGCATCCTCACCGAGCACGGAGCTGGAGAACCCAGACTGGTGAAGGCCCGTGTGTCTGCCCAGCTCCGAGGCAACGAGCCCAGGGTGCACCGCGTTCACCGTGACCCCCGTACCTATCGCACGCACACGCACACACACACAGTAATGACTTATAGTATATTATAAAGGGACTCATCATTACCCTCGTGGTTGAAATCAGCATTAAAAAAAAATTTTTGGCTTGAATTTCAGAGGCAGCACGGCCCACTCTACACGAGTGGATGCCACTCCTCTCTACTCCTCCCCTACAGCTCACATATACTCACCGTTTTCAACGCCCCCCCCGTTTCAAACAAACAGTGAGCTAGGGTTCAATATTGGATTCTAGAGCCACTAAAACAATAACAAAAAATAAATTTTAAAAAACACTTCCGCTTATGCACACACACACACAACATAAAAAAAACCATTCTATTCATGACACGTATAGAAGCCCGGGGAACGTGCCTTCTAATCGTCTGGCCAGCTCCATGGTGAACAGCACGTTGGCCAGCTTGCTCTGGCAGTACGCCTGCTTGGTGTCAAACGGCTTCCTCTCCCAGTTGAGATCTTCAAAGTCCACGTGGCCCACGATGTGGGCGAGGGAGGCCAGGTTGATCACCCGACTGGGGGCGCAGTCCCTCAACTTGTCCAGCAGGAGGTTCGTGAGCAGGAAGTGGCCTGAGAGAGCAGACGGAACACTACTAGAGGTTACCACTAGAGGCGTGCCGGAACCAGAGGGAAATACAGAGGGATTGGTCCAAAAATTTGTTTATTCAGCTTCAGTTTTTCTTAGTACATTTTTGTCCGAACAGTTTATTTGTCCTAAGAGTTACGATACTGCTTAATAACAGCAGTTCTTAAAACGTTGGAACTGTGAACTCTAAAAGGATAGGACAGCCCCCTAATAATATAAAATAAAAAAAAGACAAAAATGTATTTAAGAACCCCTATTTAGAAAACCAATTACTTTTGAATATGGCTACTTGACCTATTTTGTGCATTGTTACGCCATTGGAACCCATCTCTGTGTTCCTACTAGACAGAAAAGTTCTATCATCTCACCTAAGTGGTTTACTCCAAGCTGCATGTCGAAGCCGTCCTCTGTCTTCCAGGCTGGGCATCTCATCACTCCTGCGTTGTTTATCAGTATGTCCACGCGCTGCTCTTCTACGGAGCACATTACAACACACAAGTATAAAGATATCGCGACTCATCAATATGAACGTATGGTTCATATCGTGAAGTTGAAGAATAGGCCAGATTTAAAGGCATGCTCCTCAATTTGGTTTTCCTTGTTGTTGAAAGCACCACTTTGTTTTAAAACAGAGCAGGCCCCTCTCACACCCAAGTGCCGAGTGACCTTTGCACTCCTCTCTACCCCACGCCTACAGCGGTAGAGTGCGGTAGAGAGCTATGCAAAGTAAACCTCACCTTAGGAGACTTGCCAGCGACATACGCAAGAGCTCATTATATCTTAGCGTCCTTGTTTTCAGAGATTTAAAAAATAAATTCAGGCTTGCACAACCTATTTTTTATTAGATGTCAAGCTTCACCTAAGTGCTGAGTGACTTGTGCACTCCGCTCTACCCCTTCGCCTACAGCACTCATAAGCTCAGACTCTTCTCCTACTTACCTCCAAACAGCGCCCCCCCACGTTTGGCCGCTATATCACAATCTAGAGGGGTGTAAAATCACCATTTGATTTGAACAGGTTATCGTGTGGGCGTGGTTTAGCGCTGTCCGTGAGGAAGGAAGTGTCGGGAGGTTTGGAGACTGCTGGTGTTCGTTTGTTACGGTTATTAGTCCCAACTAATGCACAAGTGTGACTATTATAATGATGGTTTTCTGTGTAGTGTATAGAGCTGTGCAGTTTCTTATCATTGATAAAACCCTATCCAATGGGGGTCTGGTGTAGCTCCAATTGGTTCTGCTCACCTTGATTGACTTTCTCTGCAAACTGCCGCACAGATTTCATGGACGCCAGGTCTAGGTGGCGTGCATAAACGTGGGGGTTTAGCGTCTTCCCTCTGATCTCCTTGGCAGCAGCCTCACACTTCTCCATGTCTCGACATCCCATAATGATCCGACCGCCTTTTGGCACAGAAAAAAAGAACGCAAAGTGACAGTTTCCACATCTGTGCTAAACAATTCTCAGTGTAAATAATAACGGACACGAGTTATGGTTCAATTGAAGTTGCTGTGGGTAAGATTTGAGAGTTTCAAATGAGAGCTAAAAAGGTCAGAATTCTTCTGGGCGCATGCAAATATCTAAATAGACCTACAGAGGCAAGGGCTATCAACCAGAGCAGATGTTCTCACAGAGCATTTCACCGATAACTGACGGATGTCTATGGCATTTATAAGAAATTACACTAAATTTATAGCTCTAAAATCCTACCTACAGCACCTTTAAGTGCCGGTATTTAGGTTCTTTGCCTGACATTAAGATTAAGATTCCTTTATTTGTCATCGCACTAGCCTCACAGTGCATTCACACAATAACAAACAGTAATTAAAAATATTAAGAGTTCAGACTAAACATATAAATAAAATGGATATATTCGCTGTAACCTATAAAACAACAAGATACAATGCCGAAACATGTGTCTTCTATACCTCTCTTGGCCAGTTCCCGGGCTGTCTCTTTCCCTATACCCGTGTTGGCTCCTGTTATGACCACAGTTTGGCCCTTAATGTTAGCCCTGCTAGGACATGAACCTCCCGTCACGTGGTTCCTATAAGAAAGGACATGGAGGTCATTATACATGTTTGATATAAGAATTCCTTCTAATCTGCATCTATAGCGAAAACAAAAGGATTATAGGACATGTCTGGATTCGACATATTGTCTTGCACTGCATACTAGTAGCAACAGCAAACACATAGCAGCCTAAAATGACCCCCTAGGTGAGGAAGGCTACTGGACTGGACACTTACTTCAACAGAACAGCGAACCCAAACACCGTACCAAAAACAGAAACAGGAAAAATGTATTTACTCATTATGTGCACTTCATGCTATCTACAAATCATTTCATTTTCATTTCATCAAATGTTATTATAAGGTATTACAACTTATTATATGAACTGATTTAACATCGCCTCAAAAATCACACACAAGGTTATTTCCGCATGTTTTTCAACGTCATCAAACGCCAATACGTGAACATTGCATTGTGGGAAGTGTAGTTTCGCGAGGGCGTTAAACTAGAGACGGCATCCTCTTTAATGTATGGTCAAACCTTTATTTATACAGTCTATAGATCAAACACATGTGTTAAGTTGTTCACACAACACCCAGTTTGCAGTTTGATTGGGTTTCTACATTAAATGGAACTAGAAAATGTTCATTTGAAATGTGCAGTATTTTAAAATGAAGTAGTAGTAGTAGGCTAGTAGTAGCTAATCCTATCCTAACCAGACCAATAGGTGGCATTAGGTAACATCTGTTATAGCCTACTTGATAAGAGAAAGAGACAGGAAGTTTCCACTTCTTGTATGTGGTTGTAGCCATTCTGCACATCGGGAGTTTCTTTGAACAACGTAGTGGAAATAGTAGTAGAAAGTATTTTTTCGCATAATCTTAGTCTGTTTTCAGATCAGAGCTGCAAGAGAACGCTGACACAAAAATACAGTCTGTTATAGTGCAAATGTAATCAAAATAAAGATTTGCCCTTTCGAAAAAGTTTTAGCGTTTCAAAACCTTTTCCTCAACACGTGGACCAGTTTTCAGATCACAATTTCAAACCCGGAAAACAAACTAATACACTGGGAGAACAGTGACAAATTTGAAACTATGAAAAATGTTGGAGAAACACTGTAAAAAGAGTGCTGAAGTTATGAAAGGAAAACGCATATTCAAAATGTTTTCAGACATTTTTTTCTTCTTCAGGCTTGCAACATTTTTTTAAATAAAATTTCAAGCTTTCAAAGCTTGTTTTCTTCAGTTTCGAATAATGGCATGATATTCATAGCATAGGTTTTTAAGGGGTTGTGTGAGCCTCCTGACAGCCCTGGAGCAGGTTTTTTTTTTATCTACAGTTGGCTATATTCGAAAGTAATAATCTTGTTGCCAATGTTGTTGCCCATTTTGGCATTCATCGTGTCTCCCATGAGGAGATTCGCAATCTCTCCTCGGAGTATCTAATTATTAATGATATAGCACTGATTAAACAATAAACATTGCATCACATTTTGCCAATACCCATGTCTGAAAGACGTGGGTACGTTTGCAGAATTGAACGAATGTGGCTGCTAAACCTTTTTTTTCCAGGCTTGCAAAACCTAGAGAAGTGTGGTCCCCCCCCCCGGGGGGAGCTGTTTGTGCATGTGGAGCTGTGCTACACAGCTCCACATGCACAAATGGAATCGAACATTATCAAACACCTTCAACTTATAAATATACAATACCCGTACACCAAACACTTACATATTTTATTATCTACATAGTTGTAGAACTATTTGGGCATCAACTTAACTTTAACTCAACTTTTCAGTTGAGTACGTTGGCTGTACGAGGGACACGAGCTAGCTAACGATAGCTATAGCCAACTGTAAGCTAGCTAGTCAGCTGAATTGATTAGCAAACGTTAGCTAACGTTATGCTTTCTTCTTTACAATCTTTACAACTACATGTAACAAACGTTAGTGGTAACTTACAAAGAAGTCCCGATATAACGTTAGCTTGATCTAACACTAGCGTTAGCGCTAGCTAACGCTATGTTAACCAACTTTAATCAGCATGCCGCAAGTGTCACATTTAAATGTAAGTTAGCTAACGACAGCATTACTCACCTCTGAATTTCTGCGCTTCTTCATCCGTCATAGATAAACCACCTTCTATTAATGTTTGGATCAGCTAATCGGAGGATAAAGTTGCCAGGGCCATTTTTGAACTGGCAAGCGTGCTGCAGGCTCCAGCGCCTGCCGCTAATCCGAGTGAAAGAGAAAATTCTTGTATAGCTACCCCAGAGGATTGTGTACCCTGTCACTAGAAAGGTACTTCTTAGTACCCCACATGAAGTGTACCCTTTGACTTGAATAAGGTACTTTTTTGTACCCTGCAGGATGGGTACCTGAAAGGTACTTCTTAGTACCCCATGGGAACACGATAGGACCTTTAACGGTACATTTGTGAATGTTGTACCTTAAAGAACTAGATTGTACCTTCACTATTACTTTATTTTTGAGAATGTACCCTTTCAAATGGTACCTATATGTACCTTTTAGCATGGATAATTCATTGTGTACCCTTTTCTTTGGAAAGTTACTTATTTGTACTCAGCAGGAGGCATGTCTGTACCTTTGATGGTACATTTGTGAAATGTATACCTTAAAGAACTTAATTGTACCCTCACTGTACCTTTTATTCTGAGAGTGTGGCACAAAACACAGGGCTACAAGCAGGCTAGGTTTTAGGTAATGAAAGGTGAACCAGGTCTAAGGCATGAAAACAAGAAACAAGTGCGGCTGATGTAAGGGTATATGTGCGGGGTTTTGGGGATGTCCGGGTGTTGGACATTGTGACTGTTTAGTGTGTGTTTTTAACGGCTAATAACCAGTGTTATCTGTATTATGTAAGTTTCTTATTAAATGCCGAGCACCACCTCGCGCTTGTTCTGCATTTGTGTATCTGTGTCTCGTTCCATCTGCACCTGCACTCAACCTAACCACTGCATCACAGTTACTGTGCATGTGACAAAATATACTTTAGCTTCAATTACTATTACTTCATTATAGGTCCAGTTTATATTGGTATTGATACTGGCTCCAGTAGGTTGAAGATTCTGGACCTACGTTGAGGAGAACCGAATTGGTTTGAGGGTCTGCAGGCTGTGGTGGTATTTTCTGGATGGGAGGTCATCTTCGTTGTAGTCCAAGTCTGGAAGAGCCTCTGGACTTGACATGGACTCACTACGCCACTGGAGACTGTCCTGTCTTCTCCTCTGAGACATAGAAGACAAAGACACACAGTAACACACAGAAGAGAAGCGATAGAAAAGCTGTTGTGTTTCTCTTGTGTAATGTGTCATACATGAATTGTAAAACACATCTTGATAAAAGCATCTGCTAAATGACAAAAATTTAAGATTTATAACATTTTGATCTAGGGATTTTCTTAGTTCAGGTTAGTTTGAGGGTTACAGTCGGGGATGGAGACCCTTTGTTAAATGTGATCTTGTGACGCTTCTCCCCTCTAAGACTGTAAGTGGGATTAAGGACTGGACAGATTTATCTGAGGAAGAGGAGTAACAAAGTTGTTTCTGGACTCACAAAAGAGATCCCCTCCACAACTCGCTTAGGTTCAGATGGAAATCCTGTCTTCATGTTGTCATGAAAATAACCCAGTCCACATCTTTCACATGCAGTGAGACACAAGTTGGTCACAGAACATCAGCAATCATCAAAAGATCAACAAAACAAAACATTTATTACACATACTAAACTACACATCATCTAACTACACCCATCTACAGTAACTACAGACACCAAACTACACACATCTAACTACACACACCAAACTACACACATCTAACTACATACCCCAAACTACACATTATCTATCTACACACATCTAACTAAACACCTCCAACTACATATCATCTAATTACACAAAATCTAACTACACATACCAAACTACACAACCTCTAACTACACACACTAACTACACAACCTATAACTACACACATCTACTGTAGCTATACACACACAAAACTACACACATCTAGCTACACACATCTAACTACACACATCTACCATAGCTACACATGTAGTCACACACATCATATTACAGTACACACATCTAAATACACAACATCCAACAACAATACACATATCTAAATACACAACCTCTAACTACAAATTTCTAGCTACAAAACATCTTACAACATAGCATCTAACCTACACACATCTAGCAACACACATCTAACTACACACATCTAACTATGCAACATCTAAATACACACATCTAACTACACAACATCTAACATCTGTCTACACAATATCTGTATTTGTCCTGTATTCTATTTACCAGACAGAGAAAGCACATGCCTCTAAACCAAATTAGAATAGAATGAATGCAAATACGACTAGACTAGGCTAAGTAAGACTACACTACATAGATTTTTATAAATACCCAGTGTTACTTTACCTGGCAGTTTCTATGATGCGTGTGCGGATGTGTTACTAGTGTGTTTTATATAGTTTAATGGTTAACTAGGTTGAAGGTTAACCAGCTCTTTATCTACTGGGTGAGATGGCATTCTCATGCCCTGGAGATGAGCCAGGTAGGCCTCTTAACTATCTGTCTATCTATTTATCTGTCTATCTATCTATTAGGGGTGGGCAATATCGCCAAAACTTCACAGTAACGGTATATACACTCACTGGCCACTTCATTAGGTACACCTTGCTAGTACCAGGTTTGTAGCCTCAGTTTCCTGTTCTTAGCTGACTGGAGTGGCACCCGGTGTGGTCTTCTGTTGCTGTAGCTCATCTGCTTCAAGGTTCGACGTGTTGTGCGTTCTTCTGCATACCTTGATTGTAACGAGTGGTTATATGTGTTACTGTTGCCTTTCTATCAGCTCAAACCAGTCTGGCCATTCCCCCCTGACCTCTGCCATCAACAAGGAATTTTTGCCCAGAGAACTGCCACTCAATGGATATTTTGTCTTTTTTGGACCATTCTCTGTAAACCCTAGAGATGGTTGTGTGGGAAAATCCCAGTAGATCAGCCCTTTCTGAAATACTCAAACCAGCCCGTCTGGCACCAACAACCATGCCACGTTCAAAGTCACTTAAATCACCTTTCTTCCCCATAACTATGCTTGGTTTGAACTTCAGTAAATTGTCTTGACCATGTCTACATGCCTAAATGTATTGAGTTGCTGCCATGTGATTGGCTGATTAGAATGATGAAGTGGCCGGTGATAATAATATAATTGTAATATATACTACATATATATTACAATTTGTTACATGCATTTCTTGATACCGTACTATTCAAAAGTCTTCACACAGCCAGCACAATAGTCATCTTTGTGGACCAAACTGAATAATTTTTTCATTTCTTTCATTCATTATTTTCTCATTCAAACTCACACCACTAAAACTATAGCTACAGCAAATAGTTTTAGTGGTGTTTACATACTCATTTAACTTTAAAGCCTATAAAAAATTTAAGTGGACCACAACTTGCTACTTCAATACAATACTGAAGTATATTCAACATTTTACAAAAACAGTAATGGGTACAATATAAACGAATGTTAGTTTGTTTGAGCCTTTTTTTCACTGTACATAGAATGCATTAGAGCAGGGGGTTTCAAAGTCTGAGACTGTGTGCCTCCCCTCTTGCTTGGAAAGCTTGGAAAAGGCGCCCCCTCACCCCCCATTCATTTACTTGTTTAATTTCACTAAATTCCTGGATGCCTATGGGATTATGATTATTTTATTTGATCCCATAGACACTCAACAATTGAGCCAAGATAGCCTAATATTGCTGTTTGTCATAACTTAACACCAAATACATAAAAAGGTCTGTCCTAAGGCATTTATTAGTTTTTGAAGTGGGAAAAACAGTAAAATTCCCCAAAACTACTGTATCTCTGAACTATCTCTTTAACCAAAACACACACATAGGCTATTCAATGTGATCTCCTTTTGATAACTAACGTAATATTTTTTCACTGCCATTCACTGAGCCTCCCTGTTACGAATATGACTGGAATTAGAACCCAAACGCAAACAGAGACTCGGAGCGACAGTGCAGTTACTGTAACAAGTTTGTGAAGTACTAGAAAGTTCTAGAGTAATAATCCCAGTCCTGGCGATGAGAGCAGGTTCAGGGGTTCAATGCGGCAGGGGCGAAGTCCAGTGGTCAAGGGTAGGTCTGGCAAAATGCAGGGGTGAAGCGTGGCAGGAGACAGGTTCCGGGAGAACTGAGACACGGAGACAAATAAGTCAGAACAGGGGAATGCAAAAATAGATAACAGGTTGGTTCAATAGTTCAACTAACGGTGATCGTCTTGACTATGATCTGATGCTGAGTGGAAGGATGACCAGGTATATAAAGGCAGGGGTAGATTAGGTAGATGTGTAACAACGGCGTGTGTTGGACGAGAGTAAGCGCAGCCAGCAAAAACACACACACGCTGAATTACGGATGAAA
>JAOEHI010002877.1:0-11248 GCA_025447815.1 Percopsis transmontana
TAGTGTCTAGCTAGGTTAGCCCTGATGACATGCTGCTGTCACTATGCTAACAGCATGCTGTCTGCTCACCATGACTGTGTATGACTCATGGACTTATGGCCTGCTAAATGCTGGGAATGTGAATTAAATTCATCCAAGACGTTGTTCTTCTGTAAAAACAAAGGCTTAAATCACCCCTCTAAACAATACTGCACACTCGGGCGATCTATGAAAGGGGATTCCTTCTTTTTGCAGTGGCTTCTTGTGACCACACGGGGCCGCTGTGTGGCCCCTATGTGCGCGTGTGGCCCTCCCCAGTACCGTGCGTGATGGCCCACTGCAGGTTGCGTGCCGAGCTGGTGGCGGGGGACTCGGAGCTCTGGATGGGGTCGGTGAGGGCCCGTCTCTCCGACAGGTTGCTGCGGAGCTCCAGAGCCTGTCGGCCCCGCGTGATGTCACAGCGGCCCATGTCTGACGGTAAAGGGGGAACAGGGGGAACAGGGGGTAAAGGGGAACAGGGGGTAAAGGGGAACAGGGGGAACAGGGGGTAAAGGGGAACAGGGGGAACAGGGGGTAAAGGGGAACAGTGAACGTATGTCTACAAGGACATCCCATAATAAGGGGTGGTAGATGATAGACCATTGATAGACACAATATGCCTACAGTGTGTGTCTTATATCAGCTAACTGGGAGGAGGGACGTAATACTAAATAATCCCTTGGAACACCAGTCAAAGAGCCGCGCACGTTGGTTTAGCTAACACACGTTTGGGTTAGTTAAACCAACGTGCGTCGCTTGTTGACTCACACTTAGCAGGCGTTGGCATT
Source organism: Percopsis transmontana (assembly GCA_025447815.1). Taxonomy (NCBI): domain Eukaryota; kingdom Metazoa; phylum Chordata; class Actinopteri; order Percopsiformes; family Percopsidae; genus Percopsis; species Percopsis transmontana. Next base: position 807 of record JAOEHI010002877.1, read on the forward strand.
AGGCTGTCAATCACACCACTGCAAACCTTCAGCGACACTGTCCAGCATGACTGTGACCTTCTTGTCCTCACACAGGCGCTTCTTCAGGAAGCTGATGAAGATGCCGTTGCAGAGGCCTTCTCGCTTCACCTCGTAAGCCTCTGCGTCCACGCAGCTGGACAACGAGAGAACAGTGTTCCGGTTTACATTCACATGTACAGCGTTTAGCATTTGGAAGCCTCTGTCCAAAGCCACTTCAAATAAGTACACGTGTCAACAGGTCATGGGTCACAGGTCATACACCAGTCATGGTAAGCAAACAACTTTCGGGGAGGGAAGTCAAATGTAAGGTACGTTATTGGTCCCCGTGTAGACTCCAGTAGGCTTTCTGCTGGGCTGTGCAGCTATTAATAATATAATAACACAGTATGGGTGCTTGGTAACTGTGCTAGCTCGGTGCTAGCTCAGTGCTGGGTCGGTGCTAGCTCGGTGCTAGCTCGTGCTAGCTCGGTGCTAGCTCGGTGCTAGCTCGGTGCTGGCGGCACTGGTCTGCCTACTGCATACCAATAGTGTCTCTCAGTAACTTACGTGGCGTATCCAAACACGATGTTGGCCGTCACCTTCAGCGGCCCACACTGTGTGATCGCCTCATCGTTCAGGTTCCTAGTAATAATGGAGGCATATTGGCTTTAGTTAGTCTGCTATAATCTGAGACATCTGCAGGGAGTAGTCTGTTTCAGTGGTTGGTCCATGGATATGAAGCTAGGCTAACTAGAGCACCCCCTATGGGCCACCTATAGGTACTAGAGCAGTGCTTCTCACCTGGTCTGACCTCAGGACCCACACGGGTCCGTGGTCATCGGGTCACGACCCAAAAAGTATTTAATTTCTGAACCATTCTCATGTATTTCACTAAACAATGTGTGCAGTGATCCACAATGTCTACATGCGCTGTTCCCAACACCTACGCACCTCTCAGAATAAAAGCGCACCATCGGAAGATCTGTTCACGTATATATAGCCGAAGTGCACGTTCTGCGACCCACTCCTCACCAGCTCGCGACCTACTTGTGGGTCTGGACCCGCCGGTTGAGAAGCACCGCACCAGATCAGCCTGTACTGTCACCTTTTGCGGCACATGTCGAGCAGGAAGACGTTGAGACCTGTGTCCTTGTCCTGCATGCGCTGCAGGACGCTCTGGACACACAGGCAGTGCTCGGACCTGTACGAGGCCGGGGCGTCGATGGGAACCATGAAGCTGTTGCCATAGTTCTCATAGCCGTGGCCGGCGAAGTACAGCAAGCCTGCAGGGACACACACGGGGTGGGGGGGGGGGAGGTGTGCGAATGTAAGAGGGGGAAACTGGTTCAGCATAGAGATGTCTCGGTCATGAAGGACTCAAGAGGAACTCATCTTTATGATTCATTATTTAAAATATCTCTCGCTTGTTAATGTGTGACTGCATTAAGTCGGCACTGGTTTTAAAAGAAAGTTAATACTGTAACTGTCCACAGTTACAGTATTAAGTGTTAAGCAGCAGGTAGGGTGCCTACAGGTGGGTCGAGCTGGTTGGAGATGGAACCCACAACCTTTGGGTTGGGAGACGACAGCCCTGACCACTTGAATAACTGGCCCCCATTTTGTGCCACGCAGCCCCAGTGACCCCCAGTGCCCCCTAGTCACCCCTAGTGCCCCCAGTCACCCCTAGTCACCCCTAGTCACCACTGTCTCACCATAGACGCCCTTGTCCAGCAGCAGGAGGAACTCGGTGACAGCGCTGTGCATCTCCTGCCAGGAGAGGTCCAGCAGAGACACCACCTTGAAGTCCAGCTGCCTGAGCAGGCAGGTGAGCTCGTACACGTCAGCCATGGGCGCAGCCAGCGGCGTGTGGTGAGCGTAGGTCATGTTGCCTATGAGCAGGGCCACCTTGTCCGCAGCTGCAGCGGGAGGGCGTGCGTTAGCGAGCCTCCTGCGATGCATGGACGCTCGCTAACGCGCTGGAGCTCACTGGGAGACACGTGTGACTGTTATGTTCTGCTTCTACAGCCAATAGGGAGCTCTCACCACCGTCACAGCTAGAGCCAGTTGCTAAGCTAGCATGTGTACTTTATGTAGCTATGGTTACTGTCTTCCTGTTTTCATGTTGCACCTTGTTGCACGTTGATCCGTGAGAAACGCCATTTGGTTCACTAGAGAGGTGTATGTACATTTGAATTCAACACAATAAAACTAAATATAAATAATATTTCACACAGTCTCACAACCCCCAAAAGCGTCTTGCGTTCCCCCGTGGGGTCCTGAGCTCCACTGTTCTAGCTTCTTCTTTTAAATGTTACGAATACTATACTACTACTGTACTACTATAATACTACTATTACTATACTACTACTACTATTACTATACTATTACTATACTATTACTATACTACTATTATTACTATACTACTACTATTACTATACTACTACTACTATACTATTACTATACTACTACTACTACTATACTATTACTATACTACTACTATACTATTACTATACTACTACTATAACTATAACTATACTACTACTACTATACTATTACTACTACAACTATACTATTACTATACTACTGCTACTACTATACTATTACTATACTACTATTACTATACTACTACTGCTATACTATTACTATACTACTGCTACTACTATACTATTACTATACTACTACTATTACTATACTACTACTGCTATACTATTACTATACTACTGCTACTACTACTTCATATTATTTCCCACCACTCACATTTCTCCATAGGAAGTAATAAAGATCTGCCTGATCTTATTTTATGAGCCTCAGTAACAAAAAGGCATCCCTACTCCCCTCCCCTCACATCCAGTGGTTTCCTGCGCTGCAGGACTGGGCTTGGCTAGCTGGGAACAGACGCAGAACACCATGGTCCCTGCCTGCACTCAGCAGACTAGATGTTCTGGCCCATGAAGGAGGAACTAAGAAGAGGACTAAGAAGATACCTGCGCAGTGACCCTCCATCCAGGCCATGTGTGTGCCCGAGCCGGGTCCTGCCAGAGGAACAAAGCAGTGAGAGACAGCCTCATTGTGTGTTCACACTGTGAGGAACCTGCATGCCAGACCACAGGAGGTTACCAATGTGGACGTGCACCGCCTCGCTCCACGCCTCGTGGAACAGGTTGAACACGCGGCAGCTGTACACTCCTCTCTGTGCGGTGGTCACACACGGGACCTGCAGGACGCCAAGACAACATCACAGGAGGCAGGGGGACCGTACACAGGCACCAGAGGAACCTCCACGGAGGAGGAGCGGGGCAGGGCCGTTACCCTGAGCGTGGAGCTCCTGTGCTGGGCTAAGGGCTGCATGTCCTGGTACCACTGGTACTGGGCTGGCGGGTTGGCCTCGGCACGGCACTCCAGGACCATCACGCCCCCCTCTGACACGCTCTGGGACCTGGGCTGAACCAGGATCCGCAGACCACTCACGGACCCTGGGAACAGAGAGCTGCTGCAGCCTGGGAACACACGGCAATGTACGGTGAGGCAGGGTGAGGTAGGGTGGGGTAGGAGGGGGTACGGTAAGGTAGGAGAGGGAGGGGAGAGGAGAGGAGAGGAGAGAGGACATCTGAAGCCCACCTGGACTCGAGGCTGAGTGGGCCAGTCGCACCCGAGCCCACTGGGAGAAGGTGAAGGCCTGTCCATGGTTGACCCTGCAGATGTAGTGGCCCTGGTGGGCAGAGGACAGTGGACACAGCACCAGCTCTGCTGCACTCCCCGCCCCGCCCAGGATCTGATGCCACAATGATGATAGCTCATAACTATTAGCATAAGCTATTAGCAGTAATAGCTAATGCTAATACTTATGAGCTATTAGCATAAGCTATTAGCAGTAATAGCTTATGCTAATAGTTATGAGCTATTAGCATTAATAATAATAATAATAAACTAGACTAACAAACTAGTTCAGTGTCTTGTAATACAAATTCACATAAGAAACAACTTCAGATGTTTTATTAAAGGTGCACTCAGCAGCAGGGGGAGAGGTAGAGAATAGCGCGAGCCTGTGAGGGCCGTACGGGGAGGAGTTGAGAGGGGCGTTGACAGTTTTTTGTAACGCTGGCCCTTTAAGGCACCGACCTCCTCTTTGCCCCTGAACCACTGGTAGCCAAGGCCCGCCGGGCCCTCGGCTCGGCAGGTGAGCACCAGCCTGCCCCCTTCTGACGCCTGCTGGGACTGCGGCTGCACCGTTATCTGGATCTGCTCCGTCACTAAGGAAACACACACACACACACATTAAATAGTATATTCACTGGTCCGTTTTATCTTAATCTAATCATTTGAATTCCTCATTATTATGATCATAGTTATTATGTTATTATGTTATTATGATCATAGTTATTATGTTATTATGATAATAGTTATGTTATTAGTTATTATGATCATAGTTATTATGATCATAGTTATTATGATCATAGTTATTATGTTATGTTATTATGATCATAGTTATTATGTTATTATGATAATAGTTATTATGTTATTAGTTATTATGTTATTATGTTATTAGTTCTTATGATCATAAGAACTATAGTTATTATGATCATAGTTATTATGTTATGTTATTATGATCATAGTTATTATGTTATTATGATCATAGTTATTATGTTATTATGATCATAGTTATTGTTATTAGTTATTATGATCATAGTTATTATGTTATTATGTTATTAGTTCTTATGATCATATAACTATAGTTCTTATGATCATAGTTATTATGTTATTAGTTCTTATGATCATATAACTATAGTTCTTATGATCATAAGAACTATAGTTATATGATCATATAACTATAGTTCTTATGATCATAAGAACTATAGTTATATGATCATAAGAACTAATAACATAATAACTATGATCATAAGAACTATAGTTATATGATCATAAGAACTAATAACATAATAACATAATAACTATGATCATAATAACTAATAACAATAACTATGATCATAATAACATAATAACTATGATCATAATAACATAATAACTATGATCATAATAACATAACATAATAACTATGATCATAATAACTATAGTTCTTATGATCATAAGAACTAATAACATAATAACATAATAACTAATAACATAATAACTATTATCATAATAACATAATAACTATGATCATAATAACATAACATAATAACTATGATCATAATAACTATGATCATAATAACTATGATCATAATAACTAATAACATAACTATTATCATAATAACATAATAACTATGATCATAATAACATAATAACATAATAACTATGATCATAATAATGAGGAATTCAAATGATTAGATTAAGATAAAACGGACCAGTGAATATACTATTTAATGTGTGTGTGTGTGTGTTTCCTTAGTGACGGAGCAGATCCAGATAACGGTGCAGCCGCAGTCCCAGCAGGCGTCAGAAGGGGGCAGGCTGGTGCTCACCTGCCGAGCCGAGGGCCCGGCGGGCCTTGGCTACCAGTGGTTCAGGGGCAAAGAGGAGGTCGGTGCCTTAAAGGGCCAGCGTTACAAAAAACTGTCAACGCCCCTCTCAACTCCTCCCCGTACGGCCCTCACAGGCTCGCGCTATTCTCTACCTCTCCCCCTGCTGCTGAGTGCACCTTTAATAAAACATCTGAAGTTGTTTCTTATGTGAATTTGTATTACAAGACACTGAACTAGTTTGTTAGTCTAGTTTATTATTATTATTATTAATGCTAATAGCTCATAACTATTAGCATAAGCTATTACTGCTAATAGCTTATGCTAATAGCTCATAAGTATTAGCATTAGCTATTACTGCTAATAGCTTATGCTAATAGTTATGAGCTATCATCATTGTGGCATCAGATCCTGGGCGGGGCGGGGAGTGCAGCAGAGCTGGTGCTGTGTCCACTGTCCTCTGCCCACCAGGGCCACTACATCTGCAGGGTCAACCATGGACAGGCCTTCACCTTCTCCCAGTGGGCTCGGGTGCGACTGGCCCACTCAGCCTCGAGTCCAGGTGGGCTTCAGATGTCCTCTCTCCTCTCCTCTCCTCTCCCCTCCCTCTCCTACCTTACCGTACCCCCTCCTACCCCACCCTACCTCACCCTGCCTCACCGTACATTGCCGTGTGTTCCCAGGCTGCAGCAGCTCTCTGTTCCCAGGGTCCGTGAGTGGTCTGCGGATCCTGGTTCAGCCCAGGTCCCAGAGCGTGTCAGAGGGGGGCGTGATGGTCCTGGAGTGCCGTGCCGAGGCCAACCCGCCAGCCCAGTACCAGTGGTACCAGGACATGCAGCCCTTAGCCCAGCACAGGAGCTCCACGCTCAGGGTAACGGCCCTGCCCCGCTCCTCCTCCGTGGAGGTTCCTCTGGTGCCTGTGTACGGTCCCCCTGCCTCCTGTGATGTTGTCTTGGCGTCCTGCAGGTCCCGTGTGTGACCACCGCACAGAGAGGAGTGTACAGCTGCCGCGTGTTCAACCTGTTCCACGAGGCGTGGAGCGAGGCGGTGCACGTCCACATTGGTAACCTCCTGTGGTCTGGCATGCAGGTTCCTCACAGTGTGAACACACAATGAGGCTGTCTCTCACTGCTTTGTTCCTCTGGCAGGACCCGGCTCGGGCACACACATGGCCTGGATGGAGGGTCACTGCGCAGGTATCTTCTTAGTCCTCTTCTTAGTTCCTCCTTCATGGGCCAGAACATCTAGTCTGCTGAGTGCAGGCAGGGACCATGGTGTTCTGCGTCTGTTCCCAGCTAGCCAAGCCCAGTCCTGCAGCGCAGGAAACCACTGGATGTGAGGGGAGGGGAGTAGGGATGCCTTTTTGTTACTGAGGCTCATAAAATAAGATCAGGCAGATCTTTATTACTTCCTATGGAGAAATGTGAGTGGTGGGAAATAATATGAAGTAGTAGTAGCAGTAGTATAGTAATAGTATAGCAGTAGTAGTATAGTAATAGTAGTAGTATAGTAATAGTATAGTAGTAGCAGTAGTATAGTAATAGTATAGCAGTAGTAGTATAGTAATAGTAGTATAGTAATAGTATAGTAGTAGCAGTAGTATAGTAATAGTATAGTTGTAGTAGTAATAGTATAGTAGTAGTAGTATAGTTATAGTTATAGTAGTAGTATAGTAATAGTATAGTAGTAGTATAGTAATAGTATAGTAGTAGTAGTAGTATAGTAATAGTATAGTAGTAGTAGTATAGTAATAGTAGTAGTATAGTAATAATAGTAGTATAGTAATAGTATAGTAATAGTATAGTAATAGTAGTAGTAGTATAGTAATAGTAGTATTATAGTAGTACAGTAGTAGTATAGTATTCGTAACATTTAAAAGAAGAAGCTAGAACAGTGGAGCTCAGGACCCCACGGGGGAACGCAAGACGCTTTTGGGGGTTGTGAGACTGTGTGAAATATTATTTATATTTAGTTTTATTGTGTTGAATTCAAATGTACATACACCTCTCTAGTGAACCAAATGGCGTTTCTCACGGATCAACGTGCAACAAGGTGCAACATGAAAACAGGAAGACAGTAACCATAGCTACATAAAGTACACATGCTAGCTTAGCAACTGGCTCTAGCTGTGACGGTGGTGAGAGCTCCCTATTGGCTGTAGAAGCAGAACATAACAGTCACACGTGTCTCCCAGTGAGCTCCAGCGCGTTAGCGAGCGTCCATGCATCGCAGGAGGCTCGCTAACGCACGCCCTCCCGCTGCAGCTGCGGACAAGGTGGCCCTGCTCATAGGCAACATGACCTACGCTCACCACACGCCGCTGGCTGCGCCCATGGCTGACGTGTACGAGCTCACCTGCCTGCTCAGGCAGCTGGACTTCAAGGTGGTGTCTCTGCTGGACCTCTCCTGGCAGGAGATGCACAGCGCTGTCACCGAGTTCCTCCTGCTGCTGGACAAGGGCGTCTATGGTGAGACAGTGGTGACTAGGGGTGACTAGGGGTGACTGGGGGCACTAGGGGTGACTAGGGGGCACTGGGGGTCACTGGGGCTGCGTGGCACAAAATGGGGGCCAGTTATTCAAGTGGTCAGGGCTGTCGTCTCCCAACCCAAAGGTTGTGGGTTCCATCTCCAACCAGCTCGACCCACCTGTAGGCACCCTACCTGCTGCTTAACACTTAATACTGTAACTGTGGACAGTTACAGTATTAACTTTCTTTTAAAACCAGTGCCGACTTAATGCAGTCACACATTAACAAGCGAGAGATATTTTAAATAATGAATCATAAAGATGAGTTCCTCTTGAGTCCTTCATGACCGAGACATCTCTATGCTGAACCAGTTTCCCCCTCTTACATTCGCACACCTCCCCCCCCCCCACCCCGTGTGTGTCCCTGCAGGCTTGCTGTACTTCGCCGGCCACGGCTATGAGAACTATGGCAACAGCTTCATGGTTCCCATCGACGCCCCGGCCTCGTACAGGTCCGAGCACTGCCTGTGTGTCCAGAGCGTCCTGCAGCGCATGCAGGACAAGGACACAGGTCTCAACGTCTTCCTGCTCGACATGTGCCGCAAAAGGTGACAGTACAGGCTGATCTGGTGCGGTGCTTCTCAACCGGCGGGTCCAGACCCACAAGTAGGTCGCGAGCTGGTGAGGAGTGGGTCGCAGAACGTGCACTTCGGCTATATATACGTGAACAGATCTTCCGATGGTGCGCTTTTATTCTGAGAGGTGCGTAGGTGTTGGGAACAGCGCATGTAGACATTGTGGATCACTGCACACATTGTTTAGTGAAATACATGAGAATGGTTCAGAAATTAAATACTTTTTGGGTCGTGACCCGATGACCACGGACCCGTGTGGGTCCTGAGGTCAGACCAGGTGAGAAGCACTGCTCTAGTACCTATAGGTGGCCCATAGGGGGTGCTCTAGTTAGCCTAGCTTCATATCCATGGACCAACCACTGAAACAGACTACTCCCTGCAGATGTCTCAGATTATAGCAGACTAACTAAAGCCAATATGCCTCCATTATTACTAGGAACCTGAACGATGAGGCGATCACACAGTGTGGGCCGCTGAAGGTGACGGCCAACATCGTGTTTGGATACGCCACGTAAGTTACTGAGAGACACTATTGGTATGCAGTAGGCAGACCAGTGCCGCCAGCACCGAGCTAGCACCGAGCTAGCACCGAGCTAGCACGAGCTAGCACCGAGCTAGCACCGACCCAGCACTGAGCTAGCACCGAGCTAGCACAGTTACCAAGCACCCATACTGTGTTATTATATTATTAATAGCTGCACAGCCCAGCAGAAAGCCTACTGGAGTCTACACGGGGACCAATAACGTACCTTACATTTGACTTCCCTCCCCGAAAGTTGTTTGCTTACCATGACTGGTGTATGACCTGTGACCCATGACCTGTTGACACGTGTACTTATTTGAAGTGGCTTTGGACAGAGGCTTCCAAATGCTAAACGCTGTACATGTGAATGTAAACCGGAACACTGTTCTCTCGTTGTCCAGCTGCGTGGACGCAGAGGCTTACGAGGTGAAGCGAGAAGGCCTCTGCAACGGCATCTTCATCAGCTTCCTGAAGAAGCGCCTGTGTGAGGACAAGAAGGTCACAGTCATGCTGGACAGTGTCGCTGAAGGTTTGCAGTGGTGTGATTGACAGCCTAATGCCAACGCCTGCTAAGTGTGAGTCAACAAGCGACGCACGTTGGTTTAACTAACCCAAACGTGTGTTAGCTAAACCAACGTGCGCGGCTCTTTGACTGGTGTTCCAAGGGATTATTTAGTATTACGTCCCTCCTCCCAGTTAGCTGATATAAGACACACACTGTAGGCATATTGTGTCTATCAATGGTCTATCATCTACCACCCCTTATTATGGGATGTCCTTGTAGACATACGTTCACTGTTCCCCTTTACCCCCTGTTCCCCCTGTTCCCCTTTACCCCCTGTTCCCCCTGTTCCCCTTTACCCCCTGTTCCCCTTTACCCCCTGTTCCCCCTGTTCCCCCTTTACCGTCAGACATGGGCCGCTGTGACATCACGCGGGGCCGACAGGCTCTGGAGCTCCGCAGCAACCTGTCGGAGAGACGGGCCCTCACCGACCCCATCCAGAGCTCCGAGTCCCCCGCCACCAGCTCGGCACGCAACCTGCAGTGGGCCATCACGCACGGTACTGGGGAGGGCCACACGCGCACATAGGGGCCACACAGCGGCCCCGTGTGGTCACAAGAAGCCACTGCAAAAAGAAGGAATCCCCTTTCATAGATCGCCCGAGTGTGCAGTATTGTTTAGAGGGGTGATTTAAGCCTTTGTTTTTACAGAAGAACAACGTCTTGGATGAATTTAATTCACATTCCCAGCATTTAGCAGGCCATAAGTCCATGAGTCATACACAGTCATGGTGAGCAGACAGCATGCTGTTAGCATAGTGACAGCAGCATGTCATCAGGGCTAACCTAGCTAGACACTA